>PVKS010004994.1:0-83042 GCA_004027875.1 Aplodontia rufa
AAAAAAAAAAAAAAAAAAAAAGATAATAAGAGCAAAGGGCCAACAGCATTGATGCTATTGAAGATAAAGTAAGACAGGAGCTTAATTATAAAGTGATTATAAAGATATTATGTTAATTAGCTTCCCATCAAAGTGACAAAATACCAGAAATAATCAACTTAAAGAAGAAAAGATTTGCTGGGCACAGAGGCACACACCTGTAATCCCAGCAACTCAAGAGACTGAGGCAGGAAGATTGAAGTTCAAGATTGGTCTCAACAACTTAGTGATACTCTGTGTCAAAATAAAAAATAAAAAGGACTGGGGATGTGGCTCAGTGATTAAGTGACCCTGGGTTCAATCCTTAGTACCAAAAAAATGGGTGGGGGAGATTCATTTTGGTTCACAGTTTTGGAGTCTTCAGTCCATGATTAGCTTTTGGTTATTAGCTCTTGGGCTTAGGGCAAGGCAGCATGCATGGGGGGAGGGGAGGAGTTGGAACAAAGATGCTCAACACATGGTAATAAGGAAGCAGGGAAAGGAAGGGTACAGGTCCCAATATCCCCTTCAAGGGCATGCTCCCAATGATCTAACTTCCTTCTACTAAATCCCACCTTCTAAAGGTTCCACCATCTCCCAGTATTGCTGCAGGCTAAGGACCAATCCCTTCAACACAAAGGCCTTTGGGGGACATTCAAGATCCAAACCATACTAGACATGTATTATTTTTAAAAAAAGGTAATTAAGTCATATGATATTGATGCGTATTATACAATAACCAATAGAATAGAATAAAGAGACCAGAAACATACTTACACACAAATGGAAATTTAATGTATAACAGAGGTAAGCATTTCAAATCTGTAGGGAAAGGATGAAAACAATTAATAAATGATGACAGAACAACTGAAAAAAAATAAATTAAACCCCCATTTCACACCCACAAACATCAATTACAGGTGAATTTAAAAACAATGTGATTGAAATTCAAGATGGCAGGCTAAAGGAAGGTTGTATCCTCAGGTGCTCTCTGACATGGGATTCAAGCAGCAGGAGTACCACTGCTTCTACAAGGTGGGTGAACTCAATATTGGACAATCAGAGTATCTTAGATACTCAGAAATTTGGGTACAGGGCTGGAGCAGTGGCTGGGCAGTTACGGCGGTTGCATGGCATGTGCGAGTACGCGAGTACAAACCCCAGCACCACGGACACAATGAAGTCTCAGAGAAACAAAAGTGATGTGAAAAACTAAATAAAAATTAAAAAGAAAAAAAGAAATTTGGGTACATTAATCAAAACAGAAAGACTGCATTGGAGCCAAGCTGGTCGTGGCGGCTGGGCACAGAGGAAAGGAGAGTGCAGGAAAGCACAAAGGGCAAATTTAGCATGGAGAATCACAAGATCAAAAAGGAAGCCTGCTCCACGTTTCCCAACTGGCTGCAAGGAAACAAGGCAGCAGCCATCTGAGGCTGCCACATTAGAGCTACTTCTGTGGGAGCCAGGAGATCTGAGCAAAGGAACACAGTCCTGACAAGCACCATGTCACGTGACCTAAAGTGTACCTAGCAGAACAGAATAAAACAGACACAGAGAATATTTACCTGGGGCAGCCAGCAAACTTTTCCCTTAGTCACGTGGTGGCTCACATGACCAGCTGAAGAGGGTTGAGTCTGAATAAGCAAGTGTGAATATATTCAGGGACTAAGCCTAGGAAGTCTGGACAGGTTGTATTCATGAGCAGCAAAGACGGTGAAGGATTGGCTCTCCTGCTCCACAAGTAGAACCCTAGGGAGATTCCTGTGATTCAGACTCCCAGCAGAGACTAGCAGCAACAGCCAGGTCCTTGGGGTGTGTTGATCTAATCTCTCCAGAACAGTCACCACCCAGTAAAGTCCCTGAGGCCTGATTAGACCCCACGCTGACATCCAGACCTCCACTCATAGAACCTGGTAGTGGCCCCACCCTGGGAGTATTTCAATCTGGTCCATGCAGAAAAACCTCCAGCTGACAGTACTTCCCAACCCATCCTACCTCATACTGGTGATAAGGGAAGCTGAGAAGTTTGGAACTCAAACTGGCAGCTTGGTAAATGCTCAGTACATAAATCAAGGAGAAATAGAAAGACAGTCCAGCTAGACAATGCCTAACTACTCTCACTGTCTATTTTGACCACCTCAGTGGAAACAATTACTTAATTTTTCATTAAGAATCCTTTTTTCCCCTTTCTTTTGCTTTTGTTTTGTGATTGTGTGCTGGTTGGTTCATGGACATATACATATTTACATATTTGCATTTACATATTTTCGTTTTTAGCATTTTTTAAATATAGCTATTTTTGTTCGCCTTCCCTGTTGAGAGTTGGGTTTTTGATTAATATATTTGGGGGGGGGAGTTTGGTATTGTTTTCCATGTGTCAATTTATCTTGTTCCTTTTTTCTCTTTCCTCTGGTAAACAGTCAAAATCTATTGCTCTTTCACTATTCCTTTGCTTTGTTGCTTTTATTTTTTTCTCCTCCTTTCTTATAAGTATCAAATTGTACATCTCTTCTGCATTCTCTCTGTTCACTCTTTGATATTGTAAGCTTTTTCTCTACCCTCTTTTCACATTTTATTTTTTCTTAATTAACTGCATTCTTACCAACTTTTAGCACTAATTGCCACCACCATTAATACTGTTGCAATCATTACTGCTGGTGATGCCATAGTTGACACCTGTTGTTTACTTTAATGCCAGATATAGTTGGATAGTTAATTATTGTTCTCACCAAAGGAATTTGTTTACCCTACCCTTTGTTTCTGAGTCAATTAATATTGTAGCCATAATAGGAACTAAGTATTTAGTTCAATGCTGTATACTGCTTGAATTAGTTGTTGCCATTGTTTGTTTCCCCCTATTCTGTGATGTGCTAAGAATCTACAGGGCCACCAAAAGCTCATAGGTTAGAGATTGTGCTGTTAAACTAAACCTTCCCTGATAGTACTAACTCAAGAAAAAGAAGAGACAAAACCCCCAAACTATCAACAAAGATTCAAAGAGGAGCAACCAGAGAGGGAACTCAAGTCCCATCCCTTGGCATCTACCAATACATTAAATCCAGAGAGACATCTCAGAACAAATAAGATAATTACACACAAAAGGACATGCACAAAATAAGTAGAAGAGGAATCCACTTCAATTGATGCACAAGAAGACATTCGAAAATATGAGAAAACAGGCAAACAAATCAAAGGAAGTTCAATGAAAGAATAATCCACTACATGGGAATCAAAACAGGATAAAGTACAGCAAAGTACCAAATGGCAGTAAACCACAAATATATATCCGTACTAATGCTGAATGTTAATGGTCTCAACTCCCCAGTGAAAAGACCCAGATTAGCAGAATGGACCAAAAAATAAGATCCAACTATATGCTGTTTACAAGAGATCCATCTTATAGGCAAAGACACACACACAGGCAGAAGACAAAAAGATGGAAAAAAAAATTTCCAGGCATATGAACCAAGAAAACAAGGAGGAGTAGCTATTCTCATATCTGGCAAAGTAGATTTCAAGCAAAAATTAATCAGAAGAGACAAAAAAAGACCACTAAATCTTAGTAAAGAGAACAACTCAACAAGAAGATATAACCATAGTAAACATTTATGCCCCAAATGTCAAGCACCCAATTACATGGAAAAAATATTCCATGATATTAAACTCCACATAGACCCCAACATAATAATACTGGGGGAATTCAATACACTGTTTTCACCAATAGATAGGTCATCAAAACAAAAAATCCATAAAGCTATCTCCAACCTATGCAACACCATATTGGTGTTAACAGACAGGAGGAGGATATAAAAACAAGGAAAAGTATTTTATGCACCTCTAAGATACTAAATAGCTCCCATGCAATCAATAAAAAGGGGAAAAGTAAAAAAAAAAAACAATGAACACCAACAAAAAAGAAAACCAAATGGAAATCCATAGGATAAAGGTACCAGGGGATGGGAAAAGATGAAGGAGGGGGGAAAAGATGAAGGAGGGGGAAAGTGTTGGGGAAGGGTATTGACCAAATTATATTATTACATTGTGTGCACGTATAATTGTGTAACAACAAATCCCATCATTATGTATAGTTATAATGCACCAATAAAAATGTGGAAAATAAAATAAAAATAATGAACTAAATATTAAATACAAAAAATGAAATGAGGTATAAATAAATATATTGCATTCCAGGGTAAAGAAGAATTTCTCAAAATGTCAAACACACAATAATTAAAGATACAGATGGACAAATGTAACTATATTAAAATTCAAATTTCCATACAACAAAAACATTTAAAATTTTTTTAAGTCAGCTGAGCTTACTGTACCAAACAAAATTCAGATTCAAATTCAATGGGGAAAGAAAAACATTCCACAACAAGAACAAACTAACAACATACATGAACATAAAACTGGCACTATAAAGAATACTCAAAGAGAAAATTCAAATAGAGGAATGTGGGGGGGCTGCATTGCCCCCCAGGAGCCGATCAGGAGGAGGGTGAGTGCCGACGGCTGGAACCCGGGTCCCCCCTCGTCCGGGGACCCCTTCCCTCCCAGCCGGGGAAACGAGGCAACCACACGCAGCTGATGGCAGCTCAGAATCCGTTTATTACTAAGGCACACGGGTTTTTATATATGGAGGAAGGGAGACAGCCAAGGAATCAATAATCCTTCTAATGGAGTTGCCAGGGGTTATGCAGATTTTGAGTACAGACAAACAACTAGGTAGCAGCACATTCCAACCCACTCTAACTCTTTGCATAACAAAGCAGGACCTAGCAGCCCTTCCTGAAGGAACTTATGGAAATAGTAACAAGATCGCCCTAGGGCAGCTGTTGAAATAGGGGTGAAGGCTACACCCCAACAGAGGAACAATCAAACAACTCCCAAAGCCCACAAGTAGAGGAACCTGTTCAATAAAAGTATAACCTACTAAAAGATAACAAAAACAGCACAAAATACAGCAAAAATCACGATAGCAGTGAACAACAATCACATATCTATTCTAACACTAATTGTGAATGATCTCAATATCCTGATCAAAAGACGCAGATAAACAGATTGGATCAAAAAAACAAAATCCAACAATGTGGTGCTTACAGAAGATGCATCTTACAGTCAAAGACATCCACAGATTGAAAGTAAAAGGATGGAAGAAAACCTACCAAGTTTATGGCCCAAGAAAACAAGCTGGTGTTGTGATACTTATATCTGACCAAGTAGATTTCAACCAAAAATTAATCAGAAGAGAAAAAGAAGGACACTACTTTTTAGTAAAGGGAACAATCCAACAAGAAGATATAACCGTAGTAAACATCTGTGCACCAAATGTCAACACTCCCAAATATGTAGAAAAAAATACTCCATGACAAAAAGCCGCTTCTAGATCTCAACACAGTAATACTGGGGGACTTCAATATATCTTTATCACTAATAGATCATCAAAGCAAAAAAATCAATAAAGATATCTACAGACTAAACAACACTATAAATCAAATGGAATTAACAGACATCTATAGAATATTCCACCCCAAAACTGTTAAATTTACCTTCTCTATAGCATGTGGATCTTTTTCTAAAATAGATCACACCCTTGTCCACAATGAAAATCTTAGCAAATAAAAAACTGATATAAATCCATGTATCCTATCAGATCACAATGCGGCGAAGCTAGTAATCAACAGAAAGAAAAAATAACAGAAATCATATAAGTACATGGAGACTGAATAATAAATTCTTAAATGAAGAATGAATCAAAGAGGATATGAGAGCAGAAATCAAGAAATTTTTAGAAACAAATGAGAATGAAAACACAACATATTGAAATCTCTGGGACGCTATGAAAGCATTCTTAAGAGGAAAATTTATAGCATTGAGTGCCTACATCAAAAATCTAGAGAGAGCCCAGATAAATAAGCTTATGCTCTGCCTCAAATCCTTATAAAAAGAGCAATCCAATCCCAAAACTAGTAGAGGACAGGAAATAATCAAGATCAGAACTGAAATCAATGAAAAATGAGAATAAAAAATACAAAAAAATCAACAAAATGAAGAGTTGGTTCTTTGAAAACATAAATAAAATTGACAAACCCCTTGTCAATCTCACCAAAAAAATGAAAAGAAGCAATTCAACAAAATCAGAGAGAAAAATGGAGATATCACCACTGACCCTTCTGAAATCCAGAAGATTATCAGAACCTATTTTTAAAAAGTACACTCCACCAGGCTGGATAATCTGGAAGACATGGACAAATTCCTAGCCACATACAACATTCCCAAATTGACACAAGATGATATAAAAACCCTAAGCAGACAAAAATCAGGGAATGAAATTGAAACAGCAATTAAAAGCCTTCCAAAAGAGAAAAGCCCAGGACCTGAAGGATTCTTTGCTAAGTTTTACTAGATCTTTACAGAATTAACACCTTTTTTTAATTGAGTTATTCCATGAAATTGAAAGAGACGGAACCCTCCCAAACACTTTTTATGAGGCAACAATAACCCTGATACCAAAACCCAACAAAGACTCATGAAGAAAAGAAAATTACAGACCAATATTCCTGATGAACATGGACACAAAAATCCTTAATAAAATTCTAGCAAAGTGCATTCAAAAACACATCAAAAAATAATACACATAGGGTGGGATCTAGGGGGTAAATCTAACTTAAGAGTATATACATATCATATTGTTACTTTGCATGCATTTTTGATTGTATAATAACTAAATTTCTTTTTAAAAAAAATTTTTTTTAAAGATAATACACTATGACCAAGAGGGCTTCATTCCAGGAATGCAAAGCTTTTTCAAAATACACAAATCAATTAATGTGATATGGCACTTAAACAGAATTAAAACAAAAACCACATGTTTATATCAACTGATGCAGCAGAAAAGGCCTTTGATAAAATCCAGCATCCATTCATGTTCAAAACAGTGGAGAAGTTAGAGATCAAAAGAGCTTACCTTAACCTTGTAAAGGCAATTTAAGACAAACCCACAGCCAACATTATACTAAATGGAGAAAAACTGAAAGCATTCCCACTAAATTCTAGAACAAGACAAGGTTGTCCATTCTCACCATTTTTATTCAATATAGTACTTGAAACCCTAGCCAGAGCAGTAAGACAAGAGAAGGGAAAAAAGAGGTAAGAATAGGAAAAGAGGAAGTGAAACTCTCTATTTGCTGATGATATGATCCTATACTAGAAGACCCGAAAAACTCCACCAGAATACTTCTAGAGCTTACGAATTAATTTAGCAAAGTTGCAGATACAAGATCACCACCCATGAATCAATAGCTTTCCTATACTCTAGCAGTGATTTGACCAAAGAAGAAATCAGGAAATCCATCCCATTCATAATAACCTCAAACAAAATAAAATAAAATACTTGTGAATTTATCTAACAAAGGAAGTAAAAGACTCCTACAATGAAAATTATAGAACATTGAAGAAAGTAATTGAAGAAGACCTGAGAAAATGGAAAGACATTCATCCCATGTTCTTGGATAGGTAGAATCAACATAATTAAAATGGTCATTCTGCCAAAAGCCCTGTACAGATTCAATGCAATCCCCATCAAGATCAATGACATTCTTTATGGATATAGAAAAAGCAATTCTCAAATTTATTTGGAAGAATAAGAAACCCAGAATACTAAGTGAAAAAGACGAAGCAGGAGGTATCATAATACTTGACCTGAAATTATACTCTAGAGCTGTAGTAACAAAAACAGCATGGTACTGGTATCAAACCAGACATGTAGATCAATGGAATAGAAGAAACAGAGACAAATCCCACAAATCTTTGACCATCTGATATTTGACAAAGGGGGCAAAAATATAGTTTGGAGGAAAGACAGCCTGTTCACCAAATAGTGCTGGATAAACTGGACAGCCATACGTAGAAAAATGAAATGAGATCCTTATCTCTCATCTTTTACAAAAATTAAATCAAAATGGATCAAGGACCTAGGAATTAAACCAGCTACCATACAACTGTTAGAAGAAAAAACTGGATCAACATTCTACCATATAGGTATAGGCACTGACTTCCTTAATAAGACTCCCATAGTGCAAGAATTATAACCAAGAATCTATGAGTGGGATGCCATTAAACTAAAAAGCTTCTGCACAACTAAGGAATTAATCAAGAATGTGAAGAGATGGCTGGAACAGTGGCTCAATGGTATTGTGCTTGTCTGGCATGCAAGAGGATGTGGGTTCAAACCGCAGCACCACATGCACAATGAAGTGTTGGAGCAATGAAAGCCATATGAAAAAGTAAAATAAAGGTTGTTTCTCTCTCTCTCTTTCTCTCTCTCTCTCTCCTTCTCTCTTTGAAAAAAAAATGAGGAGAAACCCTACAGAATGGGAATGAGAGAAAATCATGGCCAGTTACTCCTCTGACCGGAGGCTAATATCCAGAATACACAAAGAACTCAAAAAACTTAATACCAAAAACACATTCAACCCAAACAATAAATGGGCTAAAGAACTAAATAGACATTTCCCAACAGAAGAAATACAGAAAGTCAATAAATATATGAAAAATGTTCAACATATCTAGCAAACAGAGAAATATAAATCAAAACTATACTCCAGTCAGAATGGCAAAAGTGAAGAACACAAACAATAGATGCTAGAGGGGTTGTAGGGAGAAAGGAACACTTGTATACTGTTGGTGAGACCACAAACTAGTATAGCCACTCTGGAAAGCAGTATGGAGACTCCTAAAAAACTAGGGATAACACTAATATATGACCCAGCTATCCCACTCCTGGGTATTTTCCCAGAAGATATAAAATCAGCATATTACAGAGACACAATTATATCATTGTTTATAGCAGCCCAATTCCCAATAGCTAAATGATGAAGTCAACCCAGATAGATGTCCTTCACTGGATGAATGGATCCAAACACTGTTTTTGTATACATACACACACACACACACACACACACAATGGAATTCTACTCAGCTATTAAAAGAATGAGAAGATGGCTTTTGTGGACAAATGGATGGAAATGGAAAAAAATTATGCCAAGTGAAATTAGCCAAACTCAGAAACTCAAAGGTTGAAATTTTCTCTCATATGTAGAAGGTAGAGTAAAATTAAGGATAGGGTGAAAAATAGTCAAGCTTTTATAATAGACTCACCAAAGTCAGAATAACACATGATCTGGGGAAAGTCTAGTTTATGAAGTAGGGGAGGGGAAAGGGGTGGAAGTGAGGGGAGCAGATTGGGAGGGATAAGGGAGGCTATAAATGCTGTATGTTATGTTCTCCTGCCCTGGGAAGCTAAATAATACCCATACAGTCAGTTAAATCATGAAAATTCAAAAAAATTATTATATATGTGTATGTCAGTACTAATCAGGGGAATGCAGTGGTGGTATGGGACCAAGGAGTGGGGGGTAGGGGTCCTGGGTCAGGATTGGGTTCAAGTTACATTGTCATTATGTGCAAATGTATGAATGAGTAATAATGAATCCCTTCATTATGTAAGACTATGTTGCACCAATAAAAAAATAAAATAAAAAATGTTTAAATTAGCATCAATCTGGAAAAATATATTTGCAATGTATCATACCAGCATAGGATTAATATCCAAACTTTAGAAAGAATACCTAGACATCATTAAGAAAATGACAACCAATGATTTCAAGTTCAAGGCCAGAATAGGCAACTTAACAAAACCTTGTCTCAAAAACAGAAATGACTAGAGATATAGCTTAGTGTGTAAGACCCTGGGTTTAATCCCCAGCACCACAGAAAAAGAAAAAACAAGAAAGCAAGCAAACAAAAGACAACCAATTCAGCTAAAACACAGGGAAAAGGCATGAACAGGTAATTCACAGAAGAAAAATAACCAAACAACCACCAAATAAATCAAAAGCTACTCAGTCTCACTAGTAGCACGGTATTCAATTAATTACATTAACTGAAATTAAATTAAAACAATGAGAATATTTCTAAACCACAGGTTTGAAAAAAATAGTTTAAAAAACAAGTTGAAATGTAAATATATTTCTGGTAGGAATCTAAATTGGAACAACTACTTTGCAGAGCAATTTGGAATATTTGATTAATGTTAAATGTCTGAGGACACGACAATCAAGCAACTCCACTACAGGTAATATGTAAAGAGATGTACAAGAATATTAATTACAGCACTATTTTGTATTAGCAACAAAATTATTAACATCTGTTAACAGACAGATGTTCAATAATTATAAGCAATTACTTATACCTTTTTTAAGTTTCCAAACTTGTCACTTTCATAATTTAAAAATCTAAAGTAAATAAATGTAAAATGTATGTACATACATATGAGCTGACCTTTCGATAATTTTCATTGCATCCTTTTCAGAAATATTTACACCTATTAACTTGAAAGCATCAATAATTTCTGCAGCATCAATCTCTCCTTTAAAGAAATAAAGAAAATAAGGATCAACTGGAAAATTTTTATATTTAGTATTTTGTGCATCATTGCAATATTCCATAAAATGTCAATATCCCAATTATTTCTTCTATTTGCCAAGACAAAGAAAAAACTAGAGACCCTACATGAAACTTCTTATATCAACAAATAACATCACCACCCTCCATTGTTTCTCAAACCAATCATTCTTGCCTCTTTCCTTTCCCTCATCCTCCACATTCAGTCATGAATATATTCCATGCCTAAATATCTTTGAAATATCTCACAAATCATTATTCTCAGCACCACAGTCCCATTGTAGCTCAGATATAAATCTATGCTCCACATAAATTTAATGGTATTACTTCTCCTACCAAAAACTTTTCCATAGCTTCCCACCTCATTGTCCTTTTTGATCAAGTCCAGAAACCTTCCCAGTTCTCAAGGCCTTATAAAACCTTGCCTGTGCTGCTTTGTAGCCTTCATCCTCAACTCTGCTTCCCCTTGCTCTGGGCTTCTGACTTCCTGGTCTTTCCCCAGCTCCTCAGATAGGACCAAAGCCTCCCAGTGAGTTCTTTCCTCTGTCTAGAACACACTTATATCTTGAAATAGAGTTTAATTACCACTGCCATATGCAGCTTTGTTGATGTATAAACTTTACCAAAAAGTTATAAATATCCCTCAAATCCTTAGTTATAGCACATATTGTTCAAAGGGTACACAATTTTTTGCTAGAGTTTTATGTTTTTGAAAGATATTATTAAATAAAAAACTACCATACTTAAAAATATTCCTTGCAAGAACTAACAGCAAAATAAATGACAGAATCAGATAAATGAGATTTGGATAACCCTTCTGGGAAGCCAAATATCTAATAGTAAACCTTTACTAATACATGATCTATTCTTGGAAATACATGTTTGCTAACTATAAAACAAAAAACAAAAAAACCATTATCATTTGTGTCCAAACTCTTAAAAGCTAATTTTATTTGTCTCTCAGTATCTCTAATGTATTCCATAAATGTGCAAAAGCTCAGCAGTCTATGTGTGTCACTATCAACAGATTTTAAAATTACCTATAAGAAAGAAAAAAAATCATATTAGAGACAAATTTGGACAACGGAGATTACAAGTTACATTGTTTAAAATTTGTTCATTTACATTAGCTAAATTAGATAGTCTGCCATAAACATTGGTACCTTAGTTTTAGAGTAAAATTTCTAACACTAAAAACAGAATTTTTTTGAGTATTACAACATGAAAGAACTTTAGAAATTGAGGGGCTGGGGAAATAGCTCAGTGGTGGAACATTTACCTAAAATGCATGAGGCCTGGGTTCAATCCCTAGCACTGCAAAAGCGAAAAGAAAGAAGAGAAATTGAATCTTCCACCTAAGAATCATATGTTTATTTACTCACTGTTGTGAAGTTGCCCCCAAAAGCTTATGTGTGAGACAATACAAGACTTTTCATAGGTGAAAAGGCTGAGATTATGTCCACGGATTATTCCAACTGATGTGTATAAATTGGGTGGTAACTGTAGACAGGTAGAGTATCCTGATCGCTATGTCCTCAGCTGCTTTCCTCTGCCATACTTTTTGGCCATGATGTTCTGCCTCATCTCGGGCCCAAAACTATCAAGTTGCCTGTCTATGAACTGAAACCTCAGAAACCATGAGCCCCAAATAAACTTTTCCTCTTCTGTGTCATTCTCAGATTTTTTGGTCACATCAACAAAAAAGTTGACTAAACATTCACTTAGTACATGCATAATGTGCTGCTTACTCTAAATGCTTGAAAAACAAATGAATCAGTCATAGCCCCTACCCTTAAGAAGCTTATAGTTAATACGAGAGACAGACACATACACAAATGTGCATGCAGGTAAGTGAAATGATGTTTCAAAACCATTAAGAAAATATACATGGTTTAGTAGAGAACTAAGATGTGAGTGGTAAACTCTGAAGGAGGGATAGGGATGAAAGAAATTTTCATACAAGAGGTGACTCAAGTTAAATATTAAAAAATAAATAACAGGGCTAGAGAGGTGGTTCTGTGGCTACAGCACACACCTAGCGTGTACAAGGAAGCATGTTTAAACCCCCACATCACGTACACAACAAAGCATCAGAGCAATGAAAGCCATATGGAAAACTAAATAAAATTGATTCTTTCTCACTCTCTCACTGTCCCTCTCTCTCTTAAAAAAAAAAGTGCGAAAACAAAGAGACAGTAGATGTCAGAGATGTGAGAGCACAGACACTGTCTATTGAAATTTCCTCTCACCTTCCTTGGGCACCTATTTGTTCCTTCCTTGGGATTGCATGTCTCAGTCTCCCTTGCAGGTAAATATGGATGTGTGAACTAGATCTCTGCAATGAACTACGAATGAAAGTAATGTTATCACTTCTGGGCAGTGAAATCCTCCTACACAAATTACCTCATGCTCAATCTACTTTCACCAGCTTAATGCAGCTGCTGAGACCCTTGAGGATGGCAAAGCCACAGAAGAGCCTGGGTCCCCAAATTACTGCAAGGTGGGAAACTTGCCCACCAAACTCAACACCCACCAAGAAGTCATGAAGAGTCTTGTGTACAAAACTAAGGGGCTTGTACTTTTCCCATCAATCACGTCAAGCTCCTGAATAATTTCAAGCAGGGGCGTGAAATAATTAGCAGTACTTTTCAGAAGTGTCATAGGTTGTAGTGCAGAAGTAATGGCAGAAAAACTAGTTATAAGATTGTTTCAATAAATGGGAGAGATAGTTGGGATCATGGCTTACCAGGAGCAATAAGACAGAGAGGAAAAAGTTCGGTTATGAAATACACGAAGGACCCTGTTATTAACTGGATGTTGGGGTGAGGAAAAGGGAAGAGTCTAAAATAACTGAGTTGTGGAACATTTTGCCCATATTCCAATCACAAAGGGAAATGTAGAGACCCAGACGAGGAAGGTTGCTGTCAGTTTGTGAGTCACTTATGCTGAGATGATAGTTTGACCTTGAAAGGTGATCTTTCAGATAACTGGAGTAAGAGAAATCAGGCAGAAAGTACCTTGACTGAAAGTGGAGGAGAGAGTAGGAAAAGGGAAAGATTGGAAAGCACAGGTCAAGGTGGGCATAATTGTTATGAAAGAGAAAGAATGTAATAATATAGGATAAAGAAAAGAAAGTTGGGGGTTGGAACAGTGACTCAGTGGTAGAGCGCTTGCTTGGCATGCATGAAGACCCAGGTTCAAATTCCAGCACCACATATACAACTGTATCGGAAAAACAAAACACAGATGAAAATCTAAAGTAAAATTGATTCTCTCTCTCTCTCTCTCTCTCTCTCTCTAACTCTTCCTCTCTCTTTAAAAGAAAGAAAGAAAGGGAAAAGAAAAGAAAGTTAGCCAGGCATGTTTGTAATCCCAGCAACTCTGGAAGCTGAATTCGGGAGACTACCGGAGAATCATAAGTTCAAAGCCAACCTGGGCAACTTAGCAAGACCCTGTCTCAAAATAAAAAGAATGCAGTTCAGTGGTAGAGCACCCCTGGGTGTAATCCTCAGTCCTGTTAAACAAAAAAGAAAAAAAAAAAGAAACAAACAAACTTAGTTGTAATTTTCTTCTTTTAAAGGAGGTAAGAGGATATGAGGTCAAGAAGAACTAACCTTGAAAAGGAGAAATAACACCTCACTCTCTGAGACTAAAGGGGAAAAAAGTGAGCATGGACATAATAAAGGTAAACTGATACTCGACATATTTAATATATTGAGGCTGACTGCTTTAAGCTCAGCAAGCAATTTTAAGCACTTTCCATCTATTTGCTCATTAATTATAATAACAATCCTAACAGGTAAACACTATTATTATTCCCATTTTACAGCTGAGGAAACTGAGATGACCAGAAATCTGAAGAGGTTCGTGCTGGCCACCTCCATTTAGCCAGTGAAGTAAGTGGCACGCTCACCTGCTGGCAGGGAGGGGCAGGGAACGCTAGGGCTTCCAGCTGAGATAAGTAAGAGTGTCCCAACCTCAACACTATTGACATTTCGGACCAGGTAATTCTTTGCTGTCCTGTGCACTGTGGAATATTTAGCAGCATTCCTGGCCCTTCCTCACTACATGCTAACATCACACACACAGTCAGGATCTTAGAAAATGGTAAAAGGGGCTGGAGCAGTGGCTTGGTGCAAGTATGCAAGTTCAAACCCCAGCACCACCTACACAAAGACGTCTCAGAGCAACAGAAGCCACATGAAAAACTAAATGAAAATTGTTTCTCTGTCTCTCTCTCTCTTTCTCTCTCCCTCTCTCTTTAAAAACAAAAAGTAAGAAAAAATTTCTAAATATCCCTAAGGGGTGAAAATAGAGCAGACTCTGGATAGTCTGATAAAGGAGAGGATCCAGCTCTTACTAAAAAGACAAATGATAATGGAAGAATAATATCACCAGTTTTTGTTTTGTTTTGTTTTGTTTTGTTTCTAATTCTGAATAATGAAAGGTGAATGCAGGGGAAAAAAAACAGACACATAGAATCCAGCGCAATCAATGCATACTGACTATTATTAAGACTGCCATCTGTGGTTGGATAGGCCTCAGGGAATAAAGCATCAATTTCCATCACTAAAACATGATAATAGTATCATTCCTACTATGTAGTTACCTCGATTCTCTGCCATGCACTTTGCAAATTCTAAGAATGATACATTTAACTTTGAATGTTACTGTGTAAACATATGTTTTTGGAGTCAGAGAATTTACCTTCACATGCTTCACTTAATTCAAGTCTGCCAGATAGAAATTTATTAAACATTATTTTTTTCTCTTTCTGCATTTCTGTTTCTTAGCTTGAAAAAGATTTATACAAAATCTGGGGTCACCGATCCTTTTTTAAACACATACACACCCCCACACAATCAATGCTGCTGTTTGGGCTTGAAATTTTAGAGAAGCTTAAAGTAAAAAGACTGGCTATTTTTTTTACTCTAGTGGGTCGATTATTTAAAGAAACAGCTTTGGAAATAAGGAGGCTCTGAAAATACAGTAATAATTATACTGTCATTTGTTAAGCTTAATGATAATTCTATGCCATAAGCTTCCATGTATTCCTCCTGGGCCAAGCGAGAAAGCATAAGTACTTTGGATAGTTGATAGGTAGGTAGGTAGGTAGGTAGGTAGGTAGGATAGATTGTGTGTGTCTAAGGAGGAATAAAAGTTTTCTGATACTTAACAGGAATTGACAATTGCAGATGCATATAATATATAAATATATGTCCACACATTGAGGGAAAGTGAACAAAGAAATTTGGAGCCCATTGCTCTTGATCTAGGGAATGATCATCTAGTCAGTGGGCTAGATAAAAGGTTTGATGAGTGTTATGATTTGGATTTGGAATGCTCCCCAAAAAACTCATGTGTTAAAAGATCGATCACCAATGTAGCAGTGTTCAGAGGTTAAATTTGTAGGAAATGATTGGATCGTGAGGGCTGCAACCTTATCAGTGGACTAATTCCTTTGATGGATTGATAACATAAATGAATTATTAGGAGTGGGGACCCAGCTGAGGAAACAGGTCTGGGGGCATGCCCTGGAAGGGTTTATCCTGTGCAGTGTATGTAGATCTGCCTTACCTCAGGCCCAATGGGGCTAGCCAAACGAACTAAACAGTGACTAAGAGTGAGAAATTTAGGAATCTAAGACCACAGCAGCCAAGGGAGCCAACAGAAGTGCTGGGTAAACTAAACAACTCAGCCATGGACCTGCACAATGGAAACTAACACCAAACACCAGGAACCAGCTGAGCCAACCAGCATGCTCTAAAGATGCACATAGGCCATTTGCCTTTTTGCCCCAATGCAACAGAAGTCACATCAGAGTCTTAGGAGGAGCAAACATTTTCTAAGGCAGAGGAAGTATATACTTCTCGAAAGGGGTTAGGTCAGTTGCTTGACTAAGCTTTCAAATTAGATATTTAGTTTAATTAACTTTCCTTTTTTTTTTTTTTTCCTTGCAGGGCAGGGAGGGGAGTCCGTTTTTCCTTTTTTCCATTATCCAAAAGATAGGATTTAGGAGAAAGACCTGTTTAGACAAAAAAAGTACATTTTCTGTACATGTCTAAATTTTAGTTTCAGCTGAAATTTAGGAGCCTTTATCCTATATTATTCTGGGCCCGTGTTTTAAATCCTCTCCCAGGGAACTGATGTTGCTGAATATTTCCTTATGATCTGTAGCAATATTGGGTCAACAAGACTGAAGGTTGTAGACAACCTTTAAGAATGACAGAGCAGGCATATAAAAATACTCCCAGTTGTCAGCTGGGCACAGTGGCACTCACCTACATTACCGGCTACTCAAGTGGCTGAGGCAGGCAGATCCCAAGTCGAGGCCAGCCTAGGCCACTTAGTGAGACCCGTTCTCAAAAAATAAAAAGGGCTGGGGATGTAGTGCACTAGTAGAGCACTTGCCTAGCATAAACAACGTCCTGGATTCAATCCCCAGAACCACAAAAAGAATAAGAGGAAGATAAAGAAGAAGCCCCAGTTCTTGATAGAATCACTGAGTCAGTGAACCAATTCTGGAACCAGCTTCCACTGGGCTTCTTCAGATAGGAAATAAATTTCACCTCTGTCATTTAAGCCATTTTTAGTTGGCTGACAATACAGCCATAGAAAAATCATAACTCATAGAATAATTATAAACTAAGATGAGTGCAATTTCCCTTCAACACTCTCATCTCAGTTTGCAAGGGTATTCTATGAGAATACAATGGGAAACCTAATATATATTGCAGAGTAACAGAAGGGCTTTCTGAAGTAGCTGACATTTAAGCTGAGACCAGGAAGATAAAGTGTTGTCCAGTGATCAGTGGGGAAAATAGTATTTCTAGCACTTTTAACATTCCTGAGAAGAAAAAGAAGTTGAGAGGTTCAGAGAACTAAAAGAAATCTTTTATGACTGGAGAATAATGAATAGTAGGAAGAGTGGTACAAGCTGAGGTTCGAAATACAAGGCAGGGACCAGATCATGCAGAGCACCACTGGCTGTGTTAAAGATTCGGGATTTTATCCCACAAGCAATAAACTAGGTTTTGCTGTAATAACAACAACCCTAGAATGTCAGTGGCTTACAAAATGAATATCTCATTCGTATACATGTCCATCATAGTTTAGAAGTAAGCTCTGCTCTTGGGATGCCTTTGTCCTTATTCTGGGACCAGTGCATCCATTATGTGAAACATTTTTAGTAGCCACTGCAAAAGGAACAAGAAAATGGAGAAGCAAGCTGCAGTTCTTAAAGCTTCTTCCTGTAGGTGGCATATACAATGCCCAAGTTCTCCTGCAGGAAAGGAGAATAGTGGTGAACAATGGACAATATAACAGTCTTTCCATGAACCATTTAAGAGTTTTTAGCAGCAAGCCAAGTGTGGTGGCATATACCTGTAATCCCAACTTCTCCAGAGGCTGAGGCAGGAGGATCTCAAGACAAGGCCAACCTAAGCAAATTAGCAAGATCCTGTCTAAAAAAATTTTTAATTAAAAAAATTTTTTAAATTTAAATGTTTAAAGGCATAGCTCACTGAAAGGATGCTTGTCTAGCCAGTACCTCAAAAGAGAGAAAGAAATGGAGAGGATTTTAGCAGCAAAATACCATGATTTAATTCACAGTATGAAAGATCCATCTAGCTGCTGAAAGGAGAATAGAAAAAATGCAAGAACCAGAGAAGTGAGCTCAATTAGGAGAGTCTAAGAGCAGTCAACTTGAACTAGGATGGTGGTAAATAAGCAGGCAGATCATAATATATATTTAAAAGTAGAATAAAAGGTATTGTGAGAAATTGGTTGAAGGGAGAAATGGTACCAAAAATAACTTGTCAGGGGCTATGTCCCCTTCCCCCACTCTGGGGGAAGTCTGCTCTTTTCCCTGTGCTTTACTTTCTGTGCTTTCTATAATAAAACTTGTCTACTAAAAATAAATAAATAAATAAATAACTTGTCAGGTTTCTGACCATATAGATGGGATTGCTAAGCTCTGAGATTGATCGGGGATACTAAGATCAAGAGTCCAACTTTAGATATGTTAGGTTTGAGATGCCTATGAGTCATTCAAGTGGCAAAATTACTTACACACCTCAGGAAATAGGTCAGGAATAGAAATCTAAATGTGCAAGTTATTGGTATTTAAATAGCTTGTAAAGCTATAACAGAAGAGGGCTCTAGAGCAAGCTGTGAAAATTCATTAGTATAGATATTAGATTGCAGTAACAGCACTAGCACTGTAAAGCAGTTAGGAATTCAGGCTCAAATTCAGTCTGCCTAGACTTGAAACTGGGGCAAGTTACATCAGTTCTCTCAGCCTTAGTTTCCTCATCAGTACCATTTCTGACTGAGCAATCGGTTGTGAGGATTAAATTGAAAAAAAAATGTTTAAGCATAGAACCTACCACATAGAAAAGTACTTCATAAATCATAGCTATTGTTACTTTTATTAAAGGAAAAAGAACCTTCAGAGAAGTGGGAGAAAATTAATAAGTGTGAAATGAAAATTAATGAAACCATGAGAAGAGATTGCAAATGCTCCTGAAAGATCAAGTAAAGCGAAAAGCCAGGACCAAAGAGAGTCTTTTGAATTTGGAAAAAAAGATCAGCATTTTTGATGAATTGATGAGGCAGAAATCAGTTGAGGGACAGTAAAGACTGAACAGATCTCTCCCTCATACTGTACAAAAAAAAAAATAAATTTCAGCTGAAGACCCAAATGTAAAAGGTGAAATTTTAAAATGTTACTAAGAAAATCTAAGAGAATACCTCTTTGATCTCAGTGTAGAAAAGTAGTCCCAAACCAAAACATTAAAAAAACATAAATCATAAAATATAAATTTGGTAACGTTGAAAACATCTGTGCATCAAAATATATCATATAAAAGTGAAAAAGAAAAGTCCCAATCTGGGGATTTAGTGAAATGGTAGAGTGCTTGCCTAGCTTGCATGAGGCCCTGGGTTTGGATTCCTAGTGCTGAAAGAAAAAGAAAGAAAGAAAGAAAGAATCAATCAATCAATCTTGGATAGAATTAAAATATAGACCCTATGACCAACAAAAGGTAGTATTCAAAACATATAAGGGAATCATTAAATCAATAAAAAAGACAATGATGCATCATTTTAATCAATACCTAAGAAATCCCTGCTCCCTCTTCCATTTCGATTATTCATTTGACAAAATCATAACCTTGAAAATCTAATTCTCTGTATTCACTGCAGCTTCACACCTGAACAGACTTTGGCTCTAGACACTTTTTCCAATGCCAAAAACCAGGTGCAGATTCTATTGAGATTGGTAGATATGACTGTAGAAAAAAATGAGGGCCAATCCAAAGGCTTCCATTTCTTCGGTAAAAAATTAAGCACTATGGTGACTATGAGGATGCAAAAATGTGAGGCAGAAATCATCAGAAAGACAGAATGTGAGGGCCAGAAGTTTGAGGAAATGAGAGGTTAAAGATCATTATTGTGGAGAATCGTAAGGCTATATTACAAGAGAAGCAAGGTAAGATTTGGGGACACTATGAATACCATTTTGTGATTATGAATTTATAGGATATCAATTTGTGAAACTTACAGGGCCTCGTGTAGCTCAAAATGGAGCACATCAATCTTACACAGTTGTAATGGAGCTTTACATTAGCACCTTCTCTCAGGGTACCAGTATGCCAACCTCTGTGCTCCTGTGGCGTAGCCATTCTAATGTTCTCTCACAGAGGCTCCGCACCGCCTCGTGCCACTTAGTATATGCAGCTGATGCGTGATGGAGCTGTAAGACAGGAGCCAGGAGCCTGGTGACTGTGAAAACTCCCTGTCATCCAGGGATACATACATTGGTATTTGACAGAAATAAACTCAGACCTTAAGTCACCAGTATTTCAGGTTTTCTACCTCCCACAGTTGATTCTAATTACAACAAGCAAAAATCTCCAATTAGGGGCTAGAGAGGTGGCTCAGCGGTTACAGCACTTGCCTGGCATGTGCAAGTACTCGAGTTCAAACCCCAGCACCACGTACACAACGAAATGTCTGAGGAATGAAGGTCACATGAAAAACTAAATAATAAAAATTACTTCTCTCTCTCTCTCTCTCACTGTCCCCTCTTTCTTAAAAAAAGAAAAAATCTCCAATTAATTATTCAGAATAACAAATAATCCACAAAAGTATCCACATTGAACTATGGTCAAAATTATCTTGAATAAAGGGTTTGAAACTGTCAATTATATTGAAGTTAAAATAACTTCAGTATTTTATATGGAATCAATATATTAGAAATATTTTTTAATTTTATAAATATATGTAATAATTATATTTATAATGAGTTTTATTAAAATTACAAATGAAAACGTGAGTAATTGCACAGATTGCCTCAGCATTTTGTTTTCCCAACATTTATTGAATACATACACTACTACACTGAGCATATGTCAGCTGCTAAGGATACCAAAATAAAACAAAGGATCCCTAACCATTGAGGAGTTCACAGAGACATAAACAGATGATTTATATCTTCTAATTTCCAGTATCATTTATTTTATTTGTAAACATACTTTGTAGATTTAACAAATGTACACACAAAAAAATTTATTTTTTAGCCTGTAGAAAAGAAATCAACCTTAGTAGGGAAAAGGGCTAACTGTAATTTGGCTCTCTGAGCAGTAGAGAGCGATAGTACATCAGAATGACAGCTTACAGCTTAAGCATGCCTTTCTTCTTTCTTTTTTTTTTCTTTTTTTTTTTTTTAAGAGAAAGAGGGACAATGAGAGAAAGAGAATCAACTTTATTTTATTTTCATCTGGTTTTCATTGCTCCAACACTTAGCTGTGCATGTGGTGAACCCAGGTCCTCACACATGCCAGGCTAGCACTGTAACCACTGAGCCACCACTCAAGCCCCTTGTGAGCCTTTTGCTATAAAAACAATTCATTCAACCAAATGTTTTTCCCCAGGCTCAATGACATATGTAGTTATGAATATACAAATTGCATAAATCCATTCTGAATAACATACATCCATGATTTGACAAAAATAGGGGGAAAATGATAATTTTAATTTATTCTTGTGGCATTTATCAGTTTTAAAATTTTTTCTCCACGTTATAAAATCATGAAAATTCATCAGTCAAGGAAAACATTGCATTAGTTTTTGTTTCATAAATGTTATAAATCAGTTTATCTTCCTTATGGATATCTTTTCAAGCTAAGTTATAAAACCCAATGTAGGCACTGGCTGTGGGTTTTGAGAAGAATAAAATCTTCATATTATGCAGCATAAATTTAAAGAGAGAGAGAGAATCAATTTTACCTACTTTTTTATCCGGTTTTTGTTTTTCTAACACTTAGTTGTGTATGTGGTGCTGGGCTTCAAACCTGGGTCCTTGCTGAGCCACCACTCTGGCCCCATAGCATGTGTGAAAATGTGAAAACCCTCATTTATGTCAACTACTTTGGCTAAAGTGACTGCACTTGATTTTCTGATCTCCCTTATATCCAAAGGTGGTCACCTAACTACATGGGATGTGAGTAGATGTGGTATGTGTAACTTGCAGGCCAGGACTTTTAAGAAAGCAACTGTGGGGCTGGGGATGTATCTCAGTAGTAGAATGTATGCTAAACATTTGTGAGGCCTGGGATTCTATGCCCATTATGGAGGTGGGGGAAGAAAGAAAAGAAAGGAATTAAAAAAGAAAAAATGTTGTTTCAACATCTCATTCACCCTTTATCAGACAGAAGACACAAAGGCCAAAGGAGATGCCAGTAGTGTCAATGGAAAGAGCCTAGATCTCTGAATCATTACATGCAAGAAAGCCACCTGCCAATCAGGAACATTTGCACAGAACCATGCTGCAGATGAGAAGTAAGCATCTGTCATATAAACCCAATGAACTTTTGAGGCTTATTTGAGCAACTCACATTACCACAAACAATTATACCCCCAATGGATATGGAGCACTCCCTCTGTAGGCAGATAACACATGGGTGGAAAAACCTAATATGTACAATACTAAGAAACTCCTAAAAGCGATATAGAACAGTCCCATTCTTAAACATGAAAGACAGTTAAAGATCACAAGAAAGAAAGCAATAAAAAAGATATATAGAGAGAAGAACAGAGATTATCTACCTATGGAATCAGGAAAAAATTTTAATTTTTTAATTAGTGTTAGAAAAATTTGAACAGGCATTGATTATGTCCACAAAACTATCATTGAATAATCCTAACCCTCACCCTACCTGCCCCCTCACACCAAAATAAAAATACAAGAGTCTCATAAATTAAGCATATGACTTCTGAAATTTTTTAAAAATCATTGAAAGAACAAGGTTTGGCAGTGCACATCTGTAATCCCCGTGACTCTGGAGGCTGAGACAGGAGAATCTCAAGTCAGCTCCAACAACTTAGCAAGACCCTGTCTTAAAAACATAAAAAGGACTGGGGATGTAGCTCAGTGGTAAAGCACTCCTGGGTTCAATCCCCAGTACCCTCCCCCCCAAAATATATATATATATATATCAACTGAAGAGTTGAAAGACAACGTCTAGGATCCCTTCTAGAACATAAATCAAAATTAGAAAAAGAGAGCTTCATGGAGAAGGTGAAACAAAGAGAATAAATCCTGAAGGTCCAATATCCAGCAAATAGAATAGAGGAGAAAAAGTAGAAATAAGGAAGAATGAAATGGCTTTTAAAAATTAGAGAGAGACAGACAGACATCTCCTCCAAAGTTCAAAACATAGCTATTCCTAGTACAGGGGATAAATGAGTACCAAGCAAAATAAGTGAAAAAAGACCGTGACATATCACTATGAAATTTTAGAATACCAAATGTTAAGAAACGGTTTTTAAATTAATTTTTCTTTTTTGCTGTTGTTGTTGTTTACTGTGGTAAGAACACATAAGATGAGGTCTACCTTTTGACAAAATTTCAAGTTTAAGGTACAGTGTGTTAATTGCAAGCACTATGTTGTACAGCAGACCTCTAGAACTAATTCATCCTAGGTAACTGAAACTTTCTACCCATCAAGAAGCACTGCTCCTTCACCCCACCCACCCCAGCCATGGCAGCTTGGTATTTCTGCTTCTACAAATTTGACTATTTTAGGAATCTCATGTTAAATGGAAGAGTGCATGTATGTCCTTCCTTCATGAGCTTATCTGGCTTAGCATAATTTCCTATAGGTTCATCTCTGTTGTCACAAATGGCAGGATTTGGGGCTGGAGCGGTGGCTCGGTGGTTACGGCACTTGCCCTGCATGTGCACGCACACGGGTTCAAACCCCAGCAACCCACGTACACAACTAAGTGTCAGAACAATGAAAGCCATGTGAAAAACTCAATAAAAATAGATTCTCTCTGTCTCTCTCTCACTGTCCTTCTCTCTAAAAAACAAAAAAAAAAAAAAAAAAGAAAGAAAGAAAAAACGAATGGCAGGATTTCCTTCTTTAAATGGCTGAGTTAATGTTCTCATTATGTACATACCACACTTTCTTGATCCATTCATCTGTTAATGGACATTTAGGTTGATTCTATATCTAGGCTATTATGCTCACTGCTGCAGTGAACATAGGAAGAGAAGATTTTTTAAAGTTTCTAGAGAGTACTAAAAGTTACTTACCAAGAAACAATAGTAAACTAACAGCAAAATTCTTATTAGTAATACTCTGTGAAAGAAGACAATGGAACAATGTCTTCACAGATCTGAGGAAGGAAGAAAGTTTGAATATAAAATTTTATGCTCTGCCAAACTATAAATCAATATGAAGTCATATGAAAGGCATTTTCAGATTTGCAAGTACACATGAATTTCATCTCGCATCTGTTTTCCCCCCTGTTGAATATACCTTTGGATATAATCCAGAGAAGTAAGGTACAAACCAACAAATAGGAAGATGTAGAATGTAACAGGGAGTGGAACCAAGAGTGATGTTTAATCAAAAACAATTCCAGAGTGATAATTGTGCATGGAGTTTGCAAAACAATCTAAATCAGAATAGGAAGCCAGTTGGCCCCAAATACAATGTCTTCAAGAAGAAAAATGAAATGTGGTCTACACTGAAAATAGAATAACTATGGAAATGAGTGATAGCCATGATATGGTGAAGAAATCATGTGTTTCTTCTCTCAGTAAGAGAAAAGAAAGATAAATGAAAATTCCAGGAAAGAGAAAGACAAACAAAAAATGTTTGTGTAAAATAAGTTACGATACAAATACAAAGCCTGCTAAAATATGGCATCATTTTAAGCAATTTCTGAAATTATAAAAGAGAATTCATTTAATTTGGACACTTAGAACATTCTTCTCCAAAGAGTCTAGAAATCATGACCTTACATCTATAAAAAGAAATGTAATTTTTTGCATATTATGTGACTCTTCAGTAAATGATAGTTAAATAGACACAATAAAATAAATTGGGGAAAGCATTAAATTTTAACTTTCAAGATCAACTTATAAGCAACATGTGAAAGATGGGTTTCAATAAGAATGACTTTGACATTAATCTTGAAATGCAAAAAATAAAAATACAGCTGACAGAATATGAAGGATGGGCCAGAAGGGTGAAGGATGGAAGAAAGGAGAAAAGGCCTGATCATCTCATCGAAGTATATCCAGAACAAGGCTGCTTCTCACTAACTTCACCAGCTCTGCTAGCACTCCTGGTCAGGAGCGTCATCTGTCTGGGTTATTTAACAGCCTCTGGGTCAGTCCCCTGCCTCCACTACCGCCTTCCTGCAGCTCTCAAATGGAAGTCATACACATCCTTCTAAACAAAGTCAGACCATGTCATTTCTCTGCTCAGAACCTTGCAGTGACTTCCCATTGAACCCAGAGTAAAAGCAAAATCACCCATATTGATGCTTATGACCCTCCACCCCTTACCCTCCATAAGCTCTCTGACCTTATCATCGCCTCATTGCCCTTTCCTCGCGCCATTCTAGCCATAACAAGCCTCCCTGTCTATCCTTCAGTGTGCCAGGCACACTTCTGCCTTGAAGCCTTTGCTGCTTCCCCTGCCTGGAACTTGCTTTCCAAAGATATTCACATGGAACACTCTCCCTGCCTGTAAGTCATTGCTCAAACATCACTCTTCCTTGAAACCACATCCAAACACCCAATTTAAAGTTATTACTTCCATCTCCCCAGTTCCTGATCACTCTTCCCCTGTTGCACACTGTTTTACAATGAACTTATCAACATCTATATAATTTCTACCCTAGAACATGTCAGTGAGATTGGGATCCTCACATTGATAACAGAACACTGTCACCATAGTAGGTTCTCAGTAAATAATCTTTGAATGAATAAATATAGTTGAGGAGTCAAGAATTATATAAGACTGATGGGACAAAACCTATGTGTTTCAGAATATTATTTAAAAGCATAAAAGTAACCAAGAGGGGCTGGAGCAGTGGCTCGGCGGTTACGGCACTTGCCCGACATGCTCAAGTACACAGGTTTAAACCCCAGCACCCACATACACAACTAAGGGTCAGAGCAACGAAAGCCATGTGAAAAACTCAATAAAAATTGATTCTCTCTCTCTCTCTCTCTCTCTCTCTCTCTCTCCTCTCTTAAAAAGAAGTAACCAAGAATAAAACTATAATAATAACTAGCGAAAACTGAAAGAGCATAACTAAAATACAATAGGAAGTGAATAGATAGTATCTTTTATTGTTTTGTTTTGTGGTGCTAAGGACAGAATCCAGAGCCTCATGCATGCTAGGCAAGTGTTTTACCACTGAGCTACACCCCCACACCTTATTTTATTTTGAGACAGGGTCTCTCCCAGGATAGCCTCAAACTTGCAAACCTCTTGCCTCAGCCTCCTGAATAGCTGGAATTACAGGCATAAGTCACAAGACCCGGCAGATAGTACCTTTAAAATTGAAAAAACAAAGAAATATCAGCAAAGGGATGTAACTAAATGTCTGGAGGCCATTACTAGAATACTAAAAAAGAAAAGTATTTTTGCAGTGCTAGAAATTAAAAAGTGGTTGCTACTACTATAAATGTATAGTTATGTGGTGCATAGTGCAGCGATCCACATACACAATGGTTGTCCTATAAGATTATATCTAGTGATTAGCAACATTGTAGTTGTCTTAGTTTGTATAAGCACACACTGTGGTACTCACACATATTGCTAAAGGCACATTTCTCAGAACATAGCCCAACCATAGGCAATGCATGACTATGTTTGTTATGAGCAGAGAAACCAATTCTTGAAGGATACACACCAGATTACTTGCAGATGCAACTTTTCAGGGATCAATTTAAAGGAATACAGAGGTAAAAATCAATATTAAAGGTTTTAATTGGGGTTGAAGCGGTGGCTCCGCAGTTCCAGCACTTGCCTGGCATGCGTGTGCACATGGGTTCTAACCCCAGCACCACGTACACAACGAAGTATCGGTGCAACGAAAACCAGATGAAAGACTAAATAAAATTGATTCTCTCTCTCTCTCTCTCTCTCTTAAAAAAAAAAAGTTTGTAGTCTTTTTACACCCAGAAAAAGGGGAGAAAGTAGTTTGCTTCTGACAAGTGGGACTTGGAAGCAAGGCAGAGAACTGTTGTTTTTCAGTATAAACTCTTCAGTAGTGTTTCATTTTTAACACATATATGTATTACTTTGATGGAAATTAAAGAAAACAAATATTTAAAAAAAGAATAAATAATTCTTGGTTCTGTCCAGCACACCCCAAAATATACAATAGATTCCCCAAATTACCATCACAGCTAAGATGATGCTGGCTTCGGAAATGTTCAAACTATTGCCACCTGATTACCAATAAAATAACATTAAATCCTTGGTTTTGAGCATTTTAATTTCTTGATATAAACCTGTAAGGATTTCAAAATGTTCCTCTATTAACGAAAATAGTCCTTATATGAATGCCAGGGCCTCTTCTCCTATCCACCTGTCAGCCACTCAGGAATTTGTTCAGTATTTCAGCATTTGATCTTATTTTCTCCTTTCTGGATCATGTAGGTTGGCTTTGCTTCTTTATAAGGTTGCCAAAAGCAAGTGTAAGATCTCAAACCAAACATCTGTCGATTGGCATCAGGAAATTTAATACCCTTACCTAAAAGAGTGTTTTCTACACCAGGAACACTGTAGTCATTAAGCCCCAGCCCTGGCAGATGGTGTGGCCAGACACTGAGATTTCAGGGAGCATCCGGTTTCTCCCCATGCTCCCAGAAGCCTGAGGGCCCAGACTCTCCTTAGAGCAATGTCAAGAAAGAACAGGGAGAAAAGTTCTGATGATGAAGTAATAGGCAGGTCCATATGCAAAGAGTTCTTCGAGTCACTTTTTTTTTTTAATAAAGAGAAAAGGACAATGAGAGGGAGAGGGAGAGAGATAGAGACAGAGAGAATCAATTCTTGTTGAGTTTATCACATGTCTTTCATTGTGTTGTGTACATGGGTGCTGGGGTTTGAACCCGTGTACTTGCACATGCCGGGCAAGCACCGTAACCACCGAGCCACCACTCCAGACCCTTTGAGTCACTTTTATAGTTTCTATAAAACTCAAAAGCTGAGACTAAAAACAGCCCTCTAAGACCTATTCATCAGTCAGCCGTGGCATCTGGTGCAAATGCTCTTCCAACCCTAGCCAGCAAGGAGGTTTTAATAAAGACACTTTTTGTGCAGAACACAGGCAAAAGAGAAGAATTCTGGTTTTTACACTGGTTTTATCCTAGCCAGGAAGGAAAGACAACAAAATATTCCTGTGTCTCCACAAAAGATCTTTAGATGTTGCCCTGGTTATGCAGATCAATCTACTACAACACAGGTAAGTGACAAACCACACTGACCTGTGGTGGCACATGCCTATAATCCAAGTGACCAGAGAGGCTGAGGGAGGAGAACAGCCAAGTTGGAGGCCAGCCTCAGCAATGAGACCCTATCTCAAAGGAGAAAATGAAAAGGACTAAGGATGTAGCTCAGGAATAGAGCACTTGCCTAGCATGTGTGAGACCCTGCATTCAATTCCCAGTATCAGGAAAAGAAAAGGAGGGGAAAGAAAAACAAAGTAACAATCCATTTGAGGTATTTTAAGTAACAAGGATCAAACACTGTATCTATGCATTTATGTGTGAACTTCTGGAAAAAAGGCCTAAAGGCTAGATTGCAAACCTCACTGGTTATATTTATTATGTAGTTTATTAAGTTTATAAGACATTTAACAATTACATTTTAGAGGGGGCTCTTTGGAGTGTAGCTCAGTTGTAGAGTGCCTGGTCAGCTTGTATGAGGCCCTAGGTTCAGTCCCCAGCACCAAAAGATAAAAGAAAACATATATTGGGAGAAGCTACCAAATATGATAGTTGTTTTAGAATTATCAACATTATGCCATTTTTTCTGATAACATTTATTTCTCAAGGACTAATTATCCCTTGAGGTCATTCTTGATTCTTGGAAGAAAACCCCTATTATCACATAATTATCTACCCCTCCCCCAATTCAAAAGTGACTGTTTTAGAGCACTTTTGTTTTAAGGTTTTGTTTTGTTTTTCCCTCCAGTCTAAGGATTAAACCCAGAGGTACTCTACCACTAAGCTACACCCCAGTCCTTTTTAGTTTTTATTTTGAGAAAGGGTCTGGTCTTACACTTGCGATCCTCCTGCCTCAGCCTCCCTAATCACTGGGTTTGCAGAGATCCAGCTGTTTTAGAGCACTTAATTTTTTTTTTCAGAGAGAGAGAAATAGAGAATCAATTTTATTTTGTTTTTCATGTGGCCCTTGTTGCTCCAACATTTTGTTGTGTATATGGTGTACATGGTACTGGGGCTTGAACCCACGTCCTTGTGCATGCCAGACAAGCACCGTAACCGCTGAGCCAGCACTCCAGCCCTGTTTTAGTGCACTTTAAATATAAGAAAAACTGTGCCTGTGATGCTCAAATCTTTCAGTATTATTTCAAAGCACCAGTAACCAGGAACTTACAAAGCTTATACATGACTCCTGCCCTCCTCAATCTCAGTTCCATCCAAATGTCGAAGCCAGAAGTCTGCAAGCAATTCTCATCCTCTCCCCTCCTTTGCTCTTCACATCCACTCATCCCCTACAAAGTCCTGCGTGTTATAATTCTAAAATACATCATGAAGGCAGTCCAAATCACAGTCTGCTACAATAGTAATCTTTAAAATAAAAATAGTAGCAAATGCCTTGTAATGCTTAGTATGGTTCAGTCACTCCTCTAAGTATTTTACATGAATTAGTGCATTTATTCCTGTCAATAACCCTGAAAGGCATTCTAGTTCATTACCACTTTAGGATGAAAAAATGGGGGGCGGCTGGAGCGGTAGCTCAGAGGTTGAAGCAGTAGCTCAGAGGTTGAAGCACTTGCCAGGCATGTGCAAGGATGAGGGGTCCAACCCCAGCGCCATGTATACAACAAAGTCTCAGAGCAACAAAAACCAGATGAAAAACCAGGTAAAATTGATTCTCTCTCTCTCTCTCTCTCTAACACACGCACACACTCTCTCTCTCTCTCTCTCTCTCTCTCTATTTTTAAACAGAGAAGGACAGTGAGAGTGAGAGAGAAAGAATCAATTTTTATTGAGTTTTCACATGGCTTTTGTTGCTCTGACACTTAATTGTGTACATGGGTGCTGGGGTTTGAACCTGTGTACTTGTGCATGCCAGGCAAGCAACGTAACCACCGAGCAACCACTCCAGCCCCCTGTCCCTCTCTCTCTCTCTTAAAAAAAAAATTAATAAAACTGATGCACAGAGAAGTTAAGTGACCTTCCCAAACCCATATTGCTAAGAAGTAGAGGAAACTTCCATCGATTTCTAACTAATCCTATGCATTCATGTCTACTATCTTCTAATCCAATTTCCACATGAGAGTCAGTTTCTTCACTTAAAACAGGCAACTTATACAAAACCAGAAACCTCTGAAAGAAGAAAACAGAAAACACTTTTCTTTATTCTTCTTTCCAAGGCCCATTCAAGCCAGCTGCACCGGACAGGTTCTTCTTAAATGCGTATGGCAAGTCCCTTGTCCTTTTTATGGTACTCTTAGTAATAAAATTTCTTTTAATCACAGAGTAGGCTCATTTCAATAATAAAAATGCCCCATCCCACATGTTGGTTAAAACCCTGAACTTCATTACACTTAATGCTTCCTCCCCAACTCCCACCCAGACTGGGGTGGGTTGTGGCCTTTGTGGTGGGGTCAACTCCTCTGTGATGGCCCTCCTCCACCTCATTCTCTCAGCTGACTTTTGGCCAGCCAGAGGTGGAGGGGCCAGCAAAGGAAGGGAGATAAAGGACAAGAATGTTTTTGTGTGACAGGAGTAGATGTATGTAGCATTGATACACCCTGGCCCTGGCAGACGATAAAGTCAGCTCTGGCTCTCACAGTTGTTTTATGAGCACTGTGAATACTCTGTGGGTTTTTTCAACTACAGCTCCACTGAAGCAGACAAAGCCTCTACCTTAACTGGACACTTCTGTACCCACTTCACCTGCACCCTCCTTAAGATGCTGAGGACTTATGTCCTGCCTCTTTCTGCTAAGCTGGCCTGGGGTGGGCAGAAGGCCTCTTAAGTAAGATCCCTGTTCAGATGACCCAGGTATGTATTCGTACCAATGATTACATACCTTTGACCTGCCAATGAAGGGTTACAGTTACTTTCCAAACAGTTCCTAACTAGGATGCCAGTAAACTGTTTCCAAGTATTTCTTAACCCAAGGAATTTAGAGAATTAAAGTCAAACTCTCCATGTGTTCTCAATAAAGCCTCCCTCACTGGGCCTGAGGTGAAGTAACACCTGCACCACCATCACCTCTGCCCCACCACCAGGGTCATAGGGAAGGCTTACCACAACCATGCAGTGAAGGGTCTTTCCAAGAATATTCCCAGTCTCAACTAGCTCATCACCTCTTCAATTTTAGCACACAGCCTTAAGATGGGCGGGGGATGAAGGAGCCCCAGAACTGGTTTTGTGTGTTTTGGCTTGTGGTACTGGGTCTCTAACCCATGGCTTAGCATACTAGGCTGTTTTCAGCCCCACAGAACTGGTTTCAAGTACCTCTTTTGTAATTCCGCCTTTGTTGATCTGACTTGAACAATTCACTGTGGAATGGGGGTGGGGGATGAGCCCTTTGCTGAAAGTAAGCCAGAAAGAGTCCCAACTTTACATCCTATCAGAAACAATGATCATATTATCTTCCCATTAATATTAGGATTAAATGTGAATCTTTCAATAGGTTCTGTGGACCACTGGGTGATGGGGCACTTACCTATCCATCCTCATATTCTACAAGATTCTTTCCTGGCCCAGCCACACGGGTCTTTTTGCAGGTCCGTGGGGTACCTTAGTTCTCTCCTACCTCAGAACCTTCATACGTGTCCTTTCTCCCACTGCTTTTTGCCTTCTCATTTTTTAGGCCTCTCAAGCACAATCCCAGGTCTGTAGTCCTACCAGTGATTCCTACCAGTGGTTTTTATGTTTACCTCATAACAAAGGACTTTTCTGAAATAGCTCCCTTCCTCCACCCCATTATTCTCATCCAAATAGATTATTTTATTTCACAGCATCCATCACAAGTTATAATCTACAAGTTATAACTATTTGCCAAAGCATTTCCATTTTCCTCCTGGCCGTTCAGGAAGCAGTTAGGTATAGCCATGTGACTGAATGGAAAGGCAGAAGGACTACTCTCATTCTGCCACACATGGTTCTCCATTCACCAACTTCACAGATCAGATTCCAAAGAGAAAGGGACAGTGAGGAAGAGAGAGAGAGGGAGAGAATCAATTGTATTTAGCTTTTCATGAGGCTTTCCTTGCTCGGAGGCTTCGTTGTACATGTGGTGCTGGGGTTTGAACTCAGGTCCTGGCACAAGCCAGGCAAGCGCTGTAACTGCCTAGCCACTGCTCCATTCCTCTCTCTCTCTCTCTCTTAACTGTAGATTGAACTTAGGGGCACTTTACTGCTAAGCCACATCCCCAGGCCTTTTTCTTTTTTGTTTTGAGACAGGATCTTGCCAAGTTGTCTACACTGGCCTCAAACTTTTATTCCTCCTGCCTCAGCCTCCCAAGTCCCTGGATTTAAAACCATGCAACACCACATTCACATGAGTTTTTTTCTTATAGAAGTATTCCAGTTCATATATTAAAGAAAGAATGATAGAATTAGATTACCACCATTTTAAACACTAATGGATTAATGAATCTAGACAGTGATCACCACGGACTGTTACTTGTGATAGAAAGAGGGATCTTTGAGAATATTCACAGAATATTAAGATGTCCTTGAGACCTGGGTTCTCTCTTCTATTTATAGTCACTTCCAGATGATCATAATCAATCCCAGACTTTTAATATACCTATACATTGATAATTTCCAAAATTTTATCTCTACCTCTAACAATACCAGTAAAGTTATAGATTTCTATTTCAATTGCCTTCTCAAAGTCTCTAGTTGGCTATTTAAAAGGAATCTAAAGGGCTCGAGCAATGGCTCAGCAGTTGGATTGCTTGCCTCGCATGCACTAGGAGCTGGGTTCAAACCCCAGCACCACATACACAACTGGGTGTCAGAGAAACCAGAACCAAATAAAAAATAAAATTGATTCTCTCTCTCTCTCACTCTTTCTCTAAAAAAATAAAATATAAAAGGAATCTAAAAGTATAACATGTATACAACAGACTCTTCATTTCTTTCAAAAAATCTCTGGTCTTCCTCATCTGAGTAGATGGGTCTAAGTCACCATTGCCTCCTACCCAGTGAAACCGCTTAATGATCGCCAGTAACAAGTTCTTCTTACAACATCCAGAGTGAGTTAGCTTTTCAAAACACAGATCAGATAATGCCACACTATTATTCAAATCCCTTGTACAATTTCCTTTCACGCTGGATGAAATTCAAATGTTTTTCAAGGCCTCCTCCTTCCTGCATAACTCTCTGACTTAATTGTCTACCAGTCTCCCAATTCCTTACTCCTGTTATTGTTCGTTGAAGGCAATAAGCTCCTTCCTGCCTCAGGACCTTTGCATCTCCTATCCCTTTGCCTGGCTCGCTCTTCTAACACCTCTGCTCATGGCTTTGTCAGTCATTTCATTCAGACATCCTAAAAAAGCCTTTCTGAACAATGTTTCAAAATATAACACCCTGCCTCCTCCCATGGCCCACACCCACTTTGACCAGCTCCTTCCCGTTTTTCTGTTCTTCATTGCATTGATTTCCACGGAGCAATAGCCCCAGCCCCCTTCATTGCACTCATGACTATTCAATAATAAACAAGTGCCCATAAAGCCTTCCATGTTTCACTTAATTAGAGTTTTGAATATCATTTCAGATACCCTGCATATTAGTTACTGACTGGATAAGCTTGGGAGATTGTTTAAATTAATTTCCCCGTGCCTCCATTTCTTCAGCTATAAAATGGAAAAATAATATCTATTTCATTAAGTATAGCTTTTTAAAAAAATGAATGCATGAAGTTCTTATTCTGGAACAATGCCTAATACATAATAACTATTCAATAAGTGCTTGCTGATATTATTGTTATTGTTATAGAAATCTAGACTTTCAAGGTGTAAATTGAGGAGGTGGAAGAAAGGATCATTTTTCACATAAAGGAATTTTAAAATCATAACCAATAAATGTGTTAGGATTTACAAAGCAGTCTCCAACTGCAAGAGGTAAAAATAAAATATCAGAGAAACTTGTAATGAAAATCTTAGAAACCTCTGCCAACTAAAAATCAATCAGAAATCAAAACAAATCAAATTCTGAAAATGTGATATAGCCATTCAAACTTGATTACAACCAAAAAATAAGTTTATATGCAACTTTTCAAGATGACAATTACAGTGTAAGTCAAATCATATCTGTATTCCTCAATACAAAATGCTACATATCAGCAAAGGAGTTGGAGTCTTTTACCACTGACTGTCCTTGCTCCTTCTATACCACATGATCTCTATGTCCTTCTTAGTAACAGCTTCTATCTAAAGGCAACATCATTTTTGTTCTAACCAGGCTTTTCACATTAGCACAAAGTCAATAAACTTGACCCACAAAAGGGATTCTACAAATGAAAGTTCTTGATTAGCTAAGTGTTAACACACCAATCCTGCACTAAAAATAAAGCCAAAAATTAAAGCAACAAAAGGATACTTTTGATAAAATTTGCTTTTAAGTCAGTTGCTTATGCCTTTATCTCTGCTGCTTTTCCTACATACCATTAGGAAAATTTATTTTCCTTTTTTTTTTCATATACATTATTCTGGTGTTTTTGCTTTATATTAAACCATTAGGATTCTGCTGAAATCTTCTTTGGCCAAACTGTGTTGCCAAGCATGTAGCAGTCTTCCTGTTTCCACACAACAAATTTGCATCTTTTCTTAGTATTTCAAAACATGCCAAAAAAAGAAAATTGTACTGGGTATCTCAACATACCTTGAACATTTGCCTTCCTGTCCCTCCAACAGCCAGACAAAAGAAGAGCTTCTTATGAAAGCAGCTCTTAAGATTTAAAGGAGAATTAAAAATCAGTGAAGTTAACTATGGCACTATAAATATCATAAAAAATGGGCCTAGTGCGTATTCATACTTGAGATATCAGATTGGAAATGCAAAATCATAGATACGGAGTAAAGTACTGCTTGGGGCATTTTATATTATAAAAGGACCCACTCGTAATAACAGATCTTCCCTAAAACAATTATTAAACACTAATATCTTTTATCTTAACAAATTTGGAAATCTGAATACTCCTTCTTAGAAAGATTTCCAACTGAGAAATTGTATTTCATTTCATGATAGCAGTTGCCAATGGGCTATTTATTTTAAATGTGTTAAGCATATCAGATTTAATCTAGAAAGTCCTTCAGTTTAAGTGTTTAAAGAGCTTGTGAGCTAAAAGCTTAAATCAAGTCCTTCCAAGGATGGGCACTTTTTGTTGTTGTTAACAATAAAGATCTTTTGTGCTATTTTAAGACTCTCCTTGGCTGAAGATTTTGAATGCAATAAGAAAATCTATAGACCTCAAACACTTGGCTAACCAGGAAGGTCAGGTTAAGGATACAAGAGTCATTTCTCCAACCCATCAGTTTGAGAACATAAATACACTTAAGTAATAAAAGAAACAGTGTGAAACACAAGTAACAAACATTCATTATCTCAGTGCAAAAATTCAAGAGGTCTCATTTTCATCATTGGCATCAAAGAAAAAAATAGAGATAGATATAGATATATAGATGAATAGATAGACGTAGATGTCTAAAAATTACATGTATACATAGATGGACCGATTTCAATCTATATACATACTTTTTCCCAGAATGTAGTTTAAATATGTTTCTTTCTTACGAGAGCATGTTTACTAATGTCAACAAATTGGTTTTTCCTCCTACATTCTTTAAATTTGTTTGAAGTACCACCATTCTCTATCATGGAGTTTTTTGGTTTTTTTTAAGAGAGAAGCAATATTTATTTAGTTTTTCGTGTGACTTTCATTCCTGCAACACTTGTTGTGTACATGGTGCTGAGGTTTGAACTCGTGTACTTTCACATGACAGTCAAGCGCCATAACCGCTGAGCTACTGTTCCAGCCCCTATCATGGAGATTTTTAATACTGGAGTCATTTTTTACTTCTTCCACTTGTTCCATCACCATATGGAATCAGTTGCCAGATCCTATTGATTCTAGTTTCGCAATAACCTCTCGGGAGTCCCCTCCTCTCCAATGACTCCTAGCTTAGAGGGATTTACCTGACCTGCTGTGACAACTTCTCCTACAACTGGTCTCTGCATTTAGCCTCTCCCTATCTCAAGGCAAATAGTCCTGTCAGATCCATCTGCTTAATGAACAACTATGATTTTTCAAGCTCTTCTCAAATGCCTTACAAATCACAAAACAAAATCTAGCTGCCCCAGTTTAGCATTTAAAACCAGGATATGACCACAATCTACATTCCCAAACTGGTTTCCCTCTACTTTTTCACAGCTAATTTTTCCTTTGTTTTAACTCAGATACTTTTCCTCCCTAACTTCATGCTTTCCTGCCTCGGAAATGGCCTTTCCTTCCTTCTCTGCCTTTGTAGGTTTTACACTTCCTCCAAAGGCTCGAGGCCTAGCTAATGCTACATCCTCCACAGTCTTCTTCACTGCTTTATCTGGAAGCAGTTCCTCCAGCCTCTGAAGTACTCTGAGGAGTTACACAAACGCCTTTTTCTCAACTTTCTTCTCTATTCTTTTCCCTACCCCCAAATTCCTTGGGAAGATCCAACTCTTATTTATTTTTATATCCTCCAGTTGAATTGCACAGTAATACCTGCATCCTGAAATAAAGAATAGTCAAAGAAACAAATAGATACATATCCAATAAATAAGAGGCAACACCACATCAAATTAAAGAAGACATGATCTAATACAGAAAAATACTAGACTTAATACTATGGGTAACACTAGCCAAAAACAAAAAAGTACATTGAAAGGAAATACATATTTATGTCCAGGTAACAATATGAAAGAATCTTTTCTTAGAAATATCTCCTCAGAGTACTTATTCTAACCAATATATTCTACTACAAAGATTGTGTGACTTTTTTTTAAGAGAGAGTAATGAAGAGAAAGTTAATTTTTTTCATCGGGTTTTTGTTTTCTTCCACTTAGTTGTACACATGCTGTTGGGGATGAAACCCAGGTCCTCACACATGCCAGGCAAGCGCTGTACCACTGAGCCACCTCTCCAGCCCACTTGCATGACTTTTTAATGGACAGATATGCTTCTTTCATTTCTACTTTCTTTATTATTAGTATGTGGCAATACTGCTGATTTGGCCCTAGCTAGTTCAAATATTTCCAGAGTGAACAGTGCACCTGGTGAGTAATTTCCTGAAAAATAAAATCTGTGTTTCACTATGAACATTGAGTTCAATTTTACGACACCATCACATTTGTTCATTTTTTTTTCATGTGTTCCTAGCAAAGTCTGGGTAATACCCCTCCCAAAAAAAATTCATAAATTTTGAATGAATCAAACAGTCAATCAGCCATGCACTTGATCAACAAAACAAGAGTGCTCATAGTACTTGCTATCTATATTAATGCTATATTAAGAAATAAGAGACAATAAAGATCTGGACAGAGAAGAGGTGATCAGTGAATACTTATTAAGTTTCATTCATATAATTTAAGGGCTAGAGAGAATGGTGATTTCAGTTACTGCTTTCTCCTCTATGACTACATTGTAGTTTTGAATGTGTATTAGGAAAATAATTTAGGTTTTCTCCTTCCTTGAGGGCAAAGACATTGTAGCAACCACCTTCCCTGCCTCACCTCACCTGAAGCTTGGGAGATTATAGGCTCTCAAATGTTTGCTGAGTAAGGGAGTGAGCTGAGTGCAGCCCTCTGTTGTCCAATATTTAACCACTAGCTACATGAGGCTATTTAAATTAGTTAGAAATAAATAAAATTTAAAATTCAGTTCCTTTGTCACATCAGCCATATTTCAAGTGTTTGATCACCAAAAGTGGGTAGCTAGTGACTACTATGTTGTAGAGAGCAATCCCATAATGATGGGATAGAAAGTTCTATTGGCCAGTGCTGTTCTAGACTATTTCCCTCACTTTGCAGAGTAGAATGAGCTCAGGGATGTTGTCACTTGCTCAAACACAAGCCATTAGAAGCAGAACTGTGACTAAAACCAGGAACCCTTAAATGAACCATTGTTGTTATAGCTGATTTATTTCATAATCCCAATTGATGTAACCTTAACTTAGAGCTCCTGTGATATAGGAAACATGGTCTTTGTCTCGTGATTGCTATAGAAGTTATTTACATTTTAATTGATTGGTTTGCATATTTTATAAAAAATTGCAAAAGGTATCTAGGAGTTCTGTATATCTAGTGTAAGAGGAGAAAACCATGCTAGCTTTAAAAATGTTTTCAATGTGTTTAGCTAAATAAAACATTTCAATATTCTGATTTGTGCCAATTTAATTATAAAATTCATTGATAGAATAGGTTCTGGTTTAAAGGGTGCTTTTTGCATTGGTTTCTTCCAATGCATTCCTAGGTTTTTAATTAGCAAAAATTAGCTGGACCTTAAACAATAAATTAATAGCTTGTTATGATTTGAAATTCAAAATTGGTTTGAATTTGAAAAGTTCCCTCAGCTTTTATAGAGAGCATAAGTATTTTTTTAAATGGTCTTAGAGAAGGAGTCTCATTTTCTACATCTTCCATAATGTATACATGATAGGACAGGAATATATAAAGAGGTGGGACAGCAACTGTTTCTAATCATTCCAGCAGCTACTCTAACATTACACTATGCAGGAGGCAAAGAAAGAAAGGACCAGGTGGGAGTTTAGGGATTCCCCACACTTTCCCTTAGAGCACTTAGGGCTTTCACAGTTGCTGAGTTAAAGGACACTTCTTGGTCCATTTTATTTCTGTCCTAACTAGAAAGAAGCTCTTTTTTTTTTTTTTTAAGAGAGAGGGATAGTAAGCAAGAGAGAGAAAGAGAGAAACAATTTTTATTTTAGTTTTTCATGTGGCCTTCGTTGCTCGGAGACTTCATTGATTATGTGGTGTTGGGGTTTGAACTCATGTACTTGTGTGTGCCAGGCAAGCGCTATAACCACTGAGCCACCGCTCCAGCCCAAGAAGTTCTTTTTCTTCTCTTTTCTTTTTTTATTAAGTAATTGAGTTATTGCACAATCATAAATGCATATAAAGTAACACTATAATATACATATGTACTTAAACCCGAATTACCCCCGTATGGCCGACACTCCAGTCTCTTGATTCTTCTTTCGCCCCTACAAGTGATTTAAATGTTTAGATTGTGAATTTTCCAGAATTAAATGATTGCATAAGTATTCTTTGGATTGTCAGGGGGGTAAAGAGTTTGCTACATTGTTGATTGTCTTCTAGATCCCTCTGTGTTCTCTCCCCGCCCACCCTCTGCTCTAGAAAGTTCTTTTTTTTTTTTTTAAAGAAAGAAGGACAGTGAGAGAGAGAGAAAGAGAGAAACAAGTTTATTTAGTTTTTCACATGGCCTTAGTTGCTCCAACACTTAGTTGTATACGTGGTGCTGGGGTTTGAACCCGGGTCCTTGTGCTTGCCAGGCAAACGCCGAAACCGCTGAGCCACCGCTCCAGCCCCCCTAGAAAGTTCTTGAATAAACATTGTACTTTATTTTTTCTTCTTCTTTTTTTTTTTTTTTTTTTTTTTTTTTTTGGTACCAGGAATTGAACCTGGAGGCATTTTACCACTAAGCCACATCCCCAGTCCTTTTTATTTTTTATTTTAAGACAGCATCTTGCTATATTGCTTAAGACCTCACTAAATTTTCCAGGCTGGCCTCAAATTTGCAGTCCTCCTACCTCAGCCTCCCAAGTCACTGAGATTACATACACATGCCACCATGCCCAGCTAAACATTATGGCTTCTGATAGAAAATTATACAATCTAATATTTGTTTTTATTATTTTAGTTATTTATTTATTTGTTTCTTTTGGTACCAGGGATTGAACCCAGGGGCACTTAACCACAGAGTCATATCACCAGCCCTTTTTATTTTTCGTTTTGAGACAAAATGTCACTAAGTTCCTTAGGGCCTAAGTTGCTGAGGTTGACCTTGAACTTGTGATCCTCCTTCCTCAGCCTCCAGAGTCTCTAGTACTAAATTTATTTTTAAAATCTACAGAAACAGCTTTCCATCTTTCCATAGAAATTTGAACATGGGTTAATCAAAATGAACTAGTGATTGAAAATATAGTTTCAGCATTAAAAGAGATACCTCAGAAAGGAATCTGGTTCTTTACTTGAAAGCCTTTATTTCTTAATAGGGTAGACTAGTATTTAAGACAATTCTGTCAGTTCTTAGGGATTGATAACATGTCTATTTAAACATAAGACCAAAAAAAGAAGTGTGTTTACTGTCATATTTCCTTTGAAGTAAAAAAAAAAAAAAAAAAGCTTTTTCTTGGCTAGGAATGTAATTGTTCAAGCTCCTATGTAATTCTCTTACAATCAATCTTAATAACTCTATTATAGTTTGGTTTTAGGAAATTAAAAATTAAGGCAAATGTTTAATTTAATCTCCTTAGGATATATGTATGTTCTAGCAACCCAGTACAGCAATGTTTTCCCAAAACAAATTATATATTGGCAAAAAAATATCATGGATTCCTGGTGTTGACTTAAATTATCATAATGTTTCCTAAACCTGTACTAAATATGATGTTTCCTAAATATGTTTTAAACTTAAATTTATATATATATTATAATTTTCATATAACTATTAAATAATAAATGTGTATATCAAATAATGTCTTAAACAAAAGTTTCAAATTAACAACAATAGTTGAATGTTACCTAGCAAATATTTATTTGAAGATCTACTGTATTCCAAGCACATAGTATATAATTCCAACTGATACAACAAACACATTCCAAACTTCAGTGCTTAAAAAAATTAAATGTTGGGGCTGGAGCTATGGCTCAGTGGTTCCAGCAATTGCCTGGCAAGCACAAGGATGTGGGTTCAAATCCCTGCATCACATACACAACAAAGTATTGGAGCAACGAAAGCCACATGAAAACTAAATAAAACTGATTCTCTCTCTCTCTCTCTCTCTCTCTCTGTCCTTGTCTCTAAAAAATAAATAAATAAATAAATAAATGTTTACCTGAAATCAGCCAGTCACAAAGAGACAAACACTGTGTGATTGCACTCACATGAGGTATTTAGGATAGTCAAATTCATAAGAGGCATGAAGTAGAATGATGGTTTCCAGGCACAGGGACTGGGGGAATGAGGAGTTTCTCTTTGATGGGTATGGAGTCTCCATTTTGCAAGAGTCCTGAGAAGAATGTTGGTGATGGCTGCACAATAAGTGAATGTTCTTAATGTCGCTGAACCATATCCTTAAAAATGGTTGAGGGCTCATTTTATGTTTTGTGCATTCACCACAATTTATAAAAATAATAATTTAGGGCCTGACATGTAACTCAGTGGTGGACCATGTATTTAGCATATGAGGTCCTGGGGTTCAATCCCCAGCACTAATTAATAATAATAATAATTTTTAAATCACACACAAAAAAATTAAATGCGGTAGGCTTCCAGTAGGGGACCAGAATGATAGAAGCTTTCCCATCTACAACACCTGGCTTCTAATGTCTTTTTTTTTTTTTTTTTTTTGGAGCGGGGGAGGGACCACGAGAGAGAGAGAGAGAAGCAATTTTATTTTTAGTTTTCATGTGGCTTTCATTGCTCTGACACTTCGTTGTGTATGTGGTTCTGGGGTTTGAACATGCATACTTGCTCATGCCAGGCAAGAGCCATAACCAGTGAGCCACCCCTCCAGCCCCTCTAAGGACATTCTTAACATCAATACACAGCCATCAGATAGGGCAAAGAGTGAAAGGATTATACCCAGGAATTTTTTTAAGGGGCCAGGCTTGGGAGTTGCACACATTTCCTTGACCGGAACAGTCTTGCAGCTAATTGCAGGGGTGACTAGAAAAAGAGTTGAACTGTCTATTCAAGAAAAAGAGAAAACAGTTTTGGTGATAACCTAGAACTCTACGCTACACAGTCCATCCATTTAGTCACCAAATGCCATTTTCTCCTTCTTTGCAAACAAGTAATGCACTCATTCCCTCACCAAATAAGATAACCTAAAATCCCACCCAGGCACTGCATTTAATTTGAAATACAGGATCCCCAAATAATACACAGAACTCTCCACTGGGTCCAGATATCACTCCATATTATCCTGTGGCCCACTAATTCTCAACCGGGGGTGATTTTGCCCCTCAGGAGATATTAAACAATGTCTGGAAACATTTTTGACTGACACAACTGGAGAGTGTGGTGAGTACTACTGGCAGAGTAGTACCACTGGCAGAGGTCTGGAAAGCTACTGAACACTGTACAATACACAGGACAGTGCCAACAGCAAAGAAATGTCCAGTAGTGCTGAGGGGGGGAAACTCTACCACAACCTGTGAACTAGCATCTTTCCCACCCTGCACCCAATCTGTAACAATGGAGCAAATTTATTGCAATAAATACTTCCAGGTAGGAAAGCGGTAAAAGGAAGACACTGGCCCATGCAAAGATGAAATTCTGCTAGGAGGCATTGTGGTGGCCCTGAACTAGCAGTGTGCCAGTTCCTCCACTTGACCCTGTTTCCACTCTCAGTGAGGGACCCATTGTCCCTGGTCCTCTGTGGTCACTCGCTCTGCCCTGTGGAAGTTCTTCTTTAAGCCTACTTTTGGAGTATTGAGAAGCATGACTTCTCTGGGAAGAATACAGCTTTTAAAATGGGCTCATGACTTTTTTAGCAGTACACTTTCTCAAACACTGAAAAGACTTCTGATCAATTTGCCTCTCAGTCAGTTCCATATACCAGTAACACTAAAGTTTCCTGGAGATAATTCATCCTATTTATTTCTTTGCCTCTTCACTCCTATGCCTCTCTTCTGCTCAATTTGAAGTGGTTACTTAGAGACTAGACCCTAAATCTAATCTTAGATGCTTGACTGACTCTTAATAGGCCCTTGTTGCTCAAAAGCTTTTTCAATTTTATTTCCTATTCTTTGAAGTATACAGCAGTCAGTTTTTCCATCTCCTTAAGGCTCCAAAGTTCTGTACTCTCTATATTCCTTTTTCTATTCACGTTTGGAAACCTGTTAATTATTGTATGAGCTCATCTATGTTTCTAATATCTTGCTAAATGCAGCTGGTAAAGAGAACCTACCAACATTTCATTTTCCAACCTCTTATAGAGCTATGGGATTTAGTGGCATATTATTTTCCTTCCAGGTTATTGCAGGCAATTCTTGCCAAATGTCTTGTACTATGGTTTGAACATCCAAAATTTATAATCTAATCCAAAATTGAAATCTAATCTATTATGAGACAGCAAGAGATGGCAACTTTAAGAGGTGCTTAGAGCTCTGCTCTCATGAATGGATTAATTCATTTACGTGAATGATAGATTAATGGATTATGTTGAGAATGTGTTGGGAACCACTGTTTTCCATAAAGGCAAAGCTGAAGTGTACCTGGCCTTGATGCAAAGGCACAAGGCCTGGGAGCTTACTGACAGGAATCACCTGGGCAGCAAGTGGAGCCTTGCCTAGGAAGGCCATATGCAAAAAGTAAAGAGAGTAAACAATCAAGGATGCTTGCAGCTATCGCTAGTTACAGAAAATGGTTGATTGGGATTGCCTGCCGTCTTGTGAATAAAAGCCATGTGGTTTAGGATCCCAGGGTCTCCATCCTACACAATGGAAAGTCACCTGGTTACCACACCTTTCTCTCTCCAACTATCTTTGTGTCTTTATATATTCTCCATACCACACGCCCACCCTCTTCCAGGTTCTGAACATCCTGCTGCACACAGTGGGTTTGCTACAAAAGCCAATTCTCATGTTCCCTATCTCTTGCCATGTGATGCCTTGCACCACTTTGGGATTCTGCCAACAAAAAGGCTATCACTGGGGGCTGGAGAGGTGGCTCGGTGGTTACGGCACTTGCCTGGTATGTGCGAGTACACAGATTTGAACCCCAGCACCCACATACACAACTAAGTGTCAGAAAAATGAAGACCATGTGAAAAACTCAATAAAAATTGATTCTCTGTCTCTCCCTCTCTCTCTCACTGTCCTTCTCTCTTAAAAAAAAAAAAAAAGCCATCACTGGATGAAGCCTTTTGACCTTGGAGCAGAGCTAGAAGCCAAAATAAACCTCTTTCCTTTGTAACATAACCAAACTGTGGTATTACATTTTCAGCAAGAGAAAAGAGACCAAGACATTTTGCCATGTAATTCAATTTTCCAGTCTCCAGTAAATTTCCTTGTTGTCTACTGCCTGACTGACTAGTTTGAGATTTTTACAATAGCATCCTGGTTCTGTAACAATTTTTGTAGTAAGGCAATGCTAGCTGTTGTGGCAAATATACCTCAAAGGATTGCACTTAAATTTTGTTTCTTGCTCATTTAACAGTGTAAGCATTCCTGGCCACAGGTGGAGAGGTGAAGGGGCAACTCTGTTTCACAATCACCTAGGGATCCAGGCTAGTGGAGGCTATGTTATCTTCAATATGTTATTCCCTATCCAACGGGCAGATGCCAAAAGTGAAGAGGATCATGAACGGGAGGTATCTATGGACCAGGCCTCAATTGGTACCATCACTTCTGTTCACACTGCACTGACCAATGAGATTTAGAGAAAAGAGGAGTGTGCATCTTCCAGAAAGTGTTCTTGAAGGGAAGGAGCATGTTTTTCTTCCTATTGTCTTATTATTGGCTGAAATTGAGAAATGGTGGCGGGAGCACAAGAAGCCACTTTCAACCATCTGGTGAAAACCACACATTAAAATGATAGAGCAACCATGCAGAGTCCCTGAGGGTCTTGGAGCTCTATACCAGCTCCAGGCTGTCTACCTCCTGTCTTTAAGAAGGAAATGAGCTCCTGTAATATTTAAGCAACTGCTGTTTTGAGTTTTATTTGCAACTGAATCTAATTTTAACTTACAATAATATTCTCTAATTGTTTCGTATGGCTGCTTTTTCTTCTGCCCACCTCCACCCCTTTGTATTGACGACCTCTACTATTCCCTTCTCAAAGTACAGAGTACTTTAAGAACTCTCAAAAAACAGAGTACTTTAAGAACTCTCAAAACTTTAGCAGTGAGTAGTTTCAGTACATATTTTGCATGCTTATTATTGCACTTGAAAGGTAAAAAACTTGGGATTGGTCCATAAGTTCAGAACATTTCAAGAAATATTTACTGACACCCACTAATGTCAGGTACCAAACTGGATACAAAATGTACAAAGATGACAATCAAACCACCCCTGCCTTGCATTATAGGTATTGGGGTAGATAATGACACATTCAACTTCCACTCCACTATTCAAAGATTTTGGAAAGCTAAAAATTACATTTCTCATACTCCCTTTTCACTTGAGTTCTATGTATAAATAAGATCTGCCAAAGAGATACACTTATGAAAAAAAATGTATGAGTAAATAGAGGTCACCTTCCTGCATTTGCAGGTCACTTGCAAGAGAGGTGTGATGACATGTATGTGACATTTACACTTCTCTTATAGTCTTCATGGTATGAGAGCCAGTGGTGCTGGCAGTAGTGTGAGAAATAAGAAGTCTGCTCCATTTTCAGAATGTAGCCTTAAGCTTCACATTAAAAGGAAGCTTCTTAGGTGGGGAGCCATGTGGTCAGAGAGGATCTGTTTTTAAACCCCTTATCAAATATCCCATTATACCCATAGCTCTTTCTGTACCCACCCCAACTTTATATTAGCCAATCATGCATTGTACCCCTGAGCCAGTCGTCCGATCAGAGTGAAGGGTAGGACTGCATCAGGTTAGAGATATAAGCAGGTGGACTGCCTGCCCAAGTGTGCTTTCTCATAGGATTCCCTTTTGTGAGTGCATCCCTCTGCAGAAGTAAAGTCTGTCTTGCTCACCCACTTCTGGGCAGATGTTTGATTTTCTTAGGGCACCTCAGAATTTTTAATAATTCTATTTCTAATAGCAATAGCAGCATCTTATTGTTTCCATCCCAAGTACATTCTAGTCAAGATAAGCTAGCCTTATGTTGTAGTAACAAATGATCTCCATAATCTCAGTAACCTAATGCAATAAAAGTTTCTTTCTCACACCAAAACATTTACTGCAGGTATGGACAGTTGCACACCATGTTCTTAGAGATCTGGGATGCCTCTACTTTGTGGCTATTGTATGTTAACCCAGGGTAACCTCCATTACAGTTGTGGTAAGGAGGAGATATTCTAGAGACTGCTCACAAGCTTGTGATGGAATCATCCACATTACTTCTCACATATTATTGGCTAGAATTAGCTACAGGGCCCTATCTACATGTGGACTGGGAAATATAAACTTTCAGATGTCAGGAAGTAAAGGAGGACCAGACTCGTAATGTTTATCTTAAGTGATATGATTTTGAATTCAGTGTCCTGGGGATTTCCACTCCTCCATCCCTTCCAAGGTCTTCAGAAGCATTGAAATGCTGGATGAAATTGACTGCTCTGTTTTAGAGTGGTTGTGAGGGGCTGGAGTGGTGGCTCGGTGGTTACAGTGCTTGCCCGGCATGCACGAGTACACGGGTTCAAACCCCAGCACCCACGTACGCAACTAAGTATCAGAGCAATGAAAGCCACGTGAAAACTCAATAAAATTTGATTCTCTCTGTCTCTCTCTCTCTCTCACTGTCCTTCTCTCTTTAAAAAAAATAAATAAATAAAGTTCTAAAAAAAAAAAAAGAAATAGAGTGGTTGTGAATTCCTACAGTGAACCCCGGCTGAACCAGATGTGTGCTGAGAGCTTTCTATCCTTTTACTGCCCACTATCCTCACCCTCTGTGCCTCACAGGGCTGTCCTCTGTGAAGTGCATATTCCAAGCTCCTTTGCCCTCTGACTTTGGTTGGTTGGTATCACAGGAGACTCCAGCAGAAGATGAGAAAATAGGAGGTGAGAAAGATCAGGATATTTATCCTTGCCTCCTTTTAACTCCTCACCAAACTGGGTCCCTGATCTTGTCCCCAGCAGTCCTTTCATTTAACTTTCTCATCAAAACACTTTGAGTATAATGTCTGTTTTGACCCTGACTCATAGCAGTTGTTTAATAAGCAAACTTTGAGTCTAAAAAAAGAGTAACAGACCATGTTCCATCTTTGACTTTTACAACAGCTGGAAGTCTTTATAAAATACAATCTGAATATATCATCTTCTGCTTTACAACTTTAATGGCTCTCAAGTATACCCTGTCACCACATCCCCACTGTAAACTGCAGCCAGACAGAAGTAATTTCAGTTCCTTCGGCAACATAATCCCTTCCTCTGAGTCTCTGCAGAAAAGTGAGAAAACTGCTCCCCACCCCCACATTCAACAAAACGTCACTTACCCCCAAAAGCCTTCCATAAGCCTGGTTCGATGGCATTATATTCTCCTGAGGAACTGTTCATGCACCACCTTGTAGAGGGAGCATTCACTGCTACATTATACTATAACCACCTTCTTATCTGTGTGTTCCAACAGATCAAGATATCTAGGACAGAAACTGCATCTAAGATCTATATGGATCTATTAAGTTGCTTGGCACTCAGTAGATATTGGGTAGTTCCTGAACATTATTGAAAAAGCTTGAAAATTACATTCCTCCTCTAATTACTCCAATTCCTCCTCTTTTCATTCACTGACAAAAATTAGAAAAATTAATTTTTAATCACCCTCCATGCATTACTACCTCCTATTCCATCCTAGATCATTTTAATCATACTTTGCCACTTTTATGGAGATTTCTCTGCCAAGATTACCAATAATCTCCTACATCTTCAATTCGATAGATTCTTTTCAGTTCAAATATTCTGGGGTTGTTCTGCAGCACTTTCTTGAAACTCACTCCTCTGATTCCCATGGAGCATGATGTTTTCTCTCCTTTCTCCCCCCTTCCCCCCAATGTGTTTGCTTTTCTGTTTTCTTCCATTCATTTATAAGCTCCTGTGTGTTTTATTCATTTTTATCTAGCTCCCAGTATAATGGCCTGGCACACAGTAGGTCTTGGAAAATACAAATGTTGAATAGTTTAAAACTCTCTCTTGGCTTCCAGGCCATCTCTCTTTCTTGATCTCCTCTTTTTCTGGTTGTTTGTTCTTGGAAGCCTTCACAATTGTCTCTTCCTTTGTCTACCCATTAAATATTCTCCAGAGCAACTCATTCTTATCCGCCTTTTGGGCTTCAGCCATCAGCAAATACCACAATCCCCAAATGCATATTTTGAATCTTAACCTTTCACATGAGCTAAGGCTGCCCCACTCTCCCTGCAAGTAGTTCAGATAAAGACTCATTATTTCTCCATTCCCAATCCGTCCTCCTGCTGCTTCAATACTCAGTCCATTCAGTTGTCCAAGTGACAAACTTCAAAGTCCCCAAAGTCTTCCCACTGTCCTGCTGGGCAATAAGCTTCATCCACTCCCAAATTTCTACACTATGCCTCTGGGTCTTTATTTCTCCTTCTTCCTTCACCTAGAACACCTTCCCTGACTTTATCTTAAATCCTATCCATTCCTTGAAATTCAGAAAACAGGCCAATTTCAACTTATTGCTTCTCCCTCCAGGTTCTACATTAGTTGATTCTCTATATTTGTCTGCTTGAGGGTTTTGTTTGTTTGTGTGATTCTGGGGAATCAAACCCAGGACCTAGCATATGCTAGCTAAACACTCTACTGCTGAGCTATATCCCCAGCACTTTTTAAAATCTTATTTTGAGACAGGGTCTAAGTTGCCCAGGCTGGCCTCCCCCTTGTGATCCTCCTGCCTCAGTCTCTGGAGTAGTGGTGCTTGATGGATAGCTGAGCTGAGTAGCTCTGTATTGATGCTATGTTTTTAAATAATGGGTCTAAACCTGCCTCCTTCCGTAGACTGTAAAATTCTTAAGGTTTTTTTAAAAATCATTTAAATCTAGCCTATGACTGGCATTTTATGCAACTTAAATATTTTATATGAATGAATGAATAAATGAATGAACTGGAAAAGAGAATCTGTTTAATTACACCCTTTCAGAGGTTACCTCAAGAAAATCCTTGAGATGAAAAAAAGAAATATCTCAGCATAAAAACCTGAACATTATGTAACCAAGTCAACAACATATATTTTATAACAAGATACTGTATGTACTTATACATGACAGGTAATTGCTATAAAGGGTAATTGCGGGTAGAAAGATTTCTTTTTAAAGCCTGCCCTGCAGAATTTGATTTTAAGCATTTCCGTTCCGGGTGTGGACGCGTTTTAAAAGGGCAGGTATTATTTTAACTCCCGTGCTCTCTTCTCTTTTATCATGGGTGACAGGCATCAGCTAGAGCATAAACAAGAGAAAACGCTTGTATCAGTGCAGTGCTGGGCACTTGGTCAGCCTCAGTACATTTTAATCCTTTCCTTTTTCCTAATTCATCTTCATTTTGTATTTGAAGGTTCGCGAATTTAGAGTACCTAAAGGAAGTTTTCGTTTTTGGATTTCAATCTGACTAAAAGAGCGTCATAGATTCTGATTGTCCCTATTAATCCTCAAACCCAAAGGAAAGAAATCCCTGGAAGGAGGGGGGAAGAGGCGGTGCAAAATCTGAAAGGAAAGGCGAAGAGGAAGCTGCCGAAGGAAGCATTTTGGCGGAGCTTGTCTTTTTTAACCCGCAGAGGCGAAGCGCGCTAACTGCCGTCGCGGGTTAGGTCCCCGGCCAGGGCCCGCCCGCCGCGAACTTCCCCGCCCTGCCGGGCCTCCGGCTTCCGCCCAGCCGCGCAGTGCAGACTGCGGCCGCTGGGGGCGCCCCGGGCTTCGAGGCTCTGAGGCGGCGGCAGCAACCGTTCCTTGAGCTTCTCCTCTCGCGTCCCTCAGACAAGCGGTGACAGCGGCGAGGTGTGCACCTAAAGGGCGCCCGCTCGCAGGGCGTGCTGCAGCACGACCGCTTCCCGAAGGCGGCCGGGGCCCGTGGCGCAGCCGCCGCCGCGCTCCGGCCCGGGCTGCTGCGAGAGGCGGCGGCGGCGGCGGCGGTCCCGGCCGGCCCGCGGCGCCCCCCGGCCGCGCCCTCGCGCGCAGCTCGCGGCCCGGGTCATGGGGCTGGGCGGATCCGGGGCTCGGCCGAGCTGAGGCGGCGGCGCCCTCCGGCGCAGCCCGCTCGCCGGCGCCTGGCTCTCATGATGATGAAGAAGAAGAAGTTTAAGTTTAAGGTGGACTTCGAGCTCGACGAGCTCTCCTCGGTGCCCTTCGTCAACGGGGTCCTCTTCTGCAAGATGCGGCTGCTGGACGGCGGCAGCTTCACGGCGGAGTCGTCCAGGTAAGGCGCGCTCCGCCCGCCCGCCCGCGCGGCTTTGGCTTGCTGATGGACAGCGTCTCTTCCCTTGGGCCTCTGAGCCTCGGGAGCCCGCTGCCCCCGGGGCCGGTGCGGAATCGGTCGGGAATGTATTGATCCGCACAAAGTGCTTCGCAAATGGGTTTATCCGGGTTGGCCGGGCTCCTGCCCTCCTGGCTCCAGATGGCGGCTGGTGTCTGCTCTTTCCTCCCACTTCTCTAGGGACGGGAGCGGATGCTTCATGTCTCCCTAAAGACATTTCCATATTTGTAAAATAGAGTGAACTTGAGCTCTTGTTAAAAAACAAAAGTGACCCAAGCTGCCTAAGTTCCAAGAGCACCGTCTCTGAACCGCCTGTGCGGGAAGGGACTCGTCTTTCGCGGGCTACGCGGGGATTTGGGTCCCCTGAGTGAGTCTGGGGTGGGCCTGGTCGGCCCGGACTTGAGGGAAGTGTGCCCAGCAGATGAGGAAACAGCCCATGAGACTGCACACTGCGTCTCCGGCTGCGTGCTGATGCTCACTGGATTTCCGTCTGGACGTGACCACAAGTGATCTCAGTGTAGGGGCACTTAGAACCAGGAGGGAGCCCAGGCTCTGCCCTCATCTTGAAATGAACTCGCGTGCACCCGCTGGGAGCACGTTACCGAATGCAGCCAGGTGTGGCAGTGTTCCTGGAGTAATTTAACAGAATTTTTTAGTTCCTGAGGTCAAGGAGAAAGGTAAATAATGTTTGTTTAGCCTATATATAGTAGTCATAGACTTTATTTTTAATGCTAAAGATATTCTTTCTCTTTATGTGTCATCGCATTAATAATGTAAAGGAAATAATGTCAATGGGTTGTGGAATTGGGGCCAGATATTGTCCACTGTGGCAATATTGAAGCCTATGGAAGCCAAATGATGTCTGGTAGTCTGAACCAAAAGATGTATAAAGCACTTCTGATTCTCAAAATTAATAAATAGTCCACTGGGAATACTTTTAAAAATTAAACTGTGGTTAACAAATCTATAGACGTTGGGCTAATTAATTATAGTACAATCATTTTAGCGCACCTGTAAAAAAAAAAAAACAGTGAATGGTGAAAATAATATATTGTGCCAGCTCTCAAGGTACTGGAAAGCCTAAATCAATTTTCAGTGTCCTGTAGGTGAAAGTGACAGTCTTGTCCTGAGGCCTAGGATGTTTTATTGCAGAGTCCTACCCCCCCACACCTCCCACCTGGAGCAGTTAGATAAATGCTCCTGGCCCAATGGTGACACCTTGTGGTCAGGACACTTGTTAACTACCTCTTTAAGTCAGTTATTTAGTTATCACAGGCAATAATGTCCACTAGGCCTCTTTAATAGACTATCTTATTTAACTCTCACAGCAAGTCTAGGGATCCACATTTTCTGTATAAACGAATCAAGGCCCAGGAAGTATAACTAACTGATCGCAGGGTACCCACAACTGATGCGTATAATGCCAAGATTCTGATACAGGCAGGTTTCACTTCAAAGAGGGTGATGCCAGATAAAGGGGAAAAGTGTGTGCTATAGTGAAGAGTTTCTGAATCTGCAGCTTCCCAGTGGTTTTAAGGGTTGGTAGGTATAATTTGATCTGTTCTCTACAAGAGTTGGAAATGAAAAAGTTAAGTATCCTGTGATAAACTTATCTCTTTCTCTTTCAACTAAAATCTGGTTTTAAACGAGATAAATACAGTTAAGAATAGTTGGTGGTATAATTAAACCAAAAAAAACCATACCATTTGAGGACAATGATGTAAAATAAGGAGTATGTGCCTTTGAAATTGTGTAGAGAGAGTTGGTTATAAAGCTAAAACAAAAATTTGGAATGAGGTGGGTAAGCTGAAATCCCAGTTCTACCATGGTAAACCTGGGTGTGGTTACTTAGGCTATCAAAGTTAAAACTCTGTAAAAATTTGGAATTGGGGATTTAGCTCAGTGGCAGACCACTTGCCTAGCATGTGCAAGGCTCCGAATTTGGTCCTCAGCCCTGAAAAAAAAAAAAAACTCTGTAAAAATTTAAGTAATCACTGACACATGAGGTAGTTTTAAGATTTTTTTTTAGTAAGGCAATGTCTAAGATACCTAACAGGGCTTTGGCAACCAGTTGATGTTTAAAAAGGAGACAGGGAACTTGTTCAGGAAAGCTCATTTGCTTTAAATGTTACGCTTCATTTCTTTATCCTGACAAATATGAAAATGTTGATTTAAGAAGCATACCTCATTGGGATCCAGGGCATATCATATTGTTACTACATATGCTTTATGATTGTACAACAACACAACTCCTCAATAAAATATTTTAAAAAGCATACCTCATTTTAAAAGGGAAAAAAGAAAACCTGAAACACCAAAATTAAGTAAATTATTTCAAAATTGCATAACTTATAACTAGTGGGTGCCAGCCTAGGAAATACAGCTCTAACTAAATGCGAGATTTTAATTTCTTAAAAACTCAGTTTGGGGCACCCTTATAAATCAGAAACAGTTAACACTGCAACATTTCTCTGATAAAAATGTGAAATGAATAATATGTAAAAGATATAACAAAGCCCAGCTAAGACTGCTGCCTTAGAAAAGCCTGATTACTAGCTTACCATTGCCTAGCATCTGGGAATCTGAGTGGTAAATTGTTCTATAAATGATATAAAACTTTATCTAAATAATAAGAGCAACTCACTGTGCCCAGACTGCTTGCACAAAGTGTGATTCGTGCCAAACATCTTCTGAGAGTCTGGAATTTGGGTCCATGCCAGGCAAAGAGTGCTTAAGTGACTAGCCTAATAAAAACCTTAGGCATTGAGTCTCTAATGAGTTTCCCAGTGGACACACATGTCACAATTTAATGCTAGAGAAATTGTGGCTGAGTCTGCTTTGTATTCTATTGCTGTAACGAATCATAGCCATGAACACAGCTATATGCTGAGTTTTGTGAGTTCTAAGGAATCACAAAACCCAGGGGTGGTCTTAGGAATCTCCATGCATGAACCGGTGTAAAATAATATTTGTTTTGTTTGGTAAAAGTCTTAGACATATATAGAAAATTAACACACACATGGCTTTGTAACTAAACATGCAGATAAATCTTCATTGTTGACCAAATATTAATTGAGCATTTACCAGATTTCTAGCTGTGAGAAGTATAATAAATATGATGGTTCACAAGGGAATTACCTCTACTTAATGAAATTATCGTTATTTGACAGTAAGACACAGTTATACTTGCTGCCCAATCACTGGGTCAGACAATATGTAAGGGCTGTTGAAATTCTAAAGGAAAAGGGTTTATTTACAGCTGTAGTGGTTACTGAAAACTCTATTAGCATTTCCGTTGAGCATGCTGGGAGGATGAATCTGCACTGACAAAGTGAGGTGAGAGGACAGCTTGAGCAAGGCATTAATAGATTTGGTGCTAGATTATTCTGATTGCAGAGTTCATGTTGAACAGAAGCAGAAGATAATATTAGAAAAAAGCTTTGAATGCTATTATAGAGTTTGCTTTCCACTGCTCATAGGATAAAATTCAAACTAGGATTCTTGAACTGAGTTGTGATGTGATTAAAGTGGTATTTAAGCTTGCTGGCAGGCTGATGCTGATAATAGATGAGAGATGAGCAGACAAATTAAGAGGCTATTAAAATAACCCAGGCAGGAGTTAATGAGATCCTGAATTTAAGTTTCTCATATAAGTGACAAATGAAAATGCTGTGACAGATCCCTTGATACCATGAAAGAAATAAGGAAATCCAAAGCATTCTTTGTTTTGAGGGGTATATTGTATATGGTGGTGGAAGATATGAAGAGTTAAGTCATATTGCTTAACATGGTATATTTGAGGTGACAACCTGATAAGCAGTTGGAGACACATTTACTGTAGTATGTGGGTTTCTTGGACTCTGGTCTATGGGAGCCATACAAGCCTGCTTATTTCTCATTTAGGTTTTCCTTATCCTGTTTTGTCCTTCCAGAGATTATTAGTGAAAATTATTTTTTAAAAGATCTAGTTTCTCCTGGGAAGGTTTGTTCACTGAAGAGGTTAAAAACAAATATAAAGACTGTTTGCAATAAATGTTGATGTTGTTGTTATTATTATTTGTACTGGGAATTAAACCCGGGGTGCTTAATCACTGAGCCATATCTCCAATCCTTTTTATTTTTTAATTTTGTGACAGGGTCTCATTAAGTTGCATAGGTCCTCACTAAGTTTCTGAGGCTGGCCTCCAACTTGCAATCCTTTTACTTCACCCTCCCCAGCTGCTGGGATTACAGGTGTGAGCCACCACACCCAGCTGTGAATATTATTTTAATGATCAGGGAAAATGGTTAATTCTACTTGCCACAGTTAATAAATTCTTGCCTAATATTTTCACAGATCTTTCAGAAAGACAAAATATTGTATTTTTTAAATCTTTTTAGAGTTCTTCCTTTGTAAATATTTAAAGTCTCACTTTTGAGGCTTCTTTGAGACTGTCAAGATAGGTTTGATTCTGTTCTGCTTAAAGGAATATTTTAGGCGAGTTTTCCCCATTTCTTCATCTTCGTATGTGTGTGGTGGGGTGCTAATAGCTAAATAATTTTCCAAGTTTCAACATGAGCTTGTGGCAAAAACACATGGGAATTCAGGGAGTGTCCGGGAAGCCAATGAACACATCTGTGTATTGGATCTTTTACTTTGTAAACAAGCTAAAAAGATTTCTTTTTGTCAGGGAACATCTTTATGTTTTCAAGATTTTAATTTACTGCATTGTTTACTTCTTTTTAGTAACTTTTCCTTATTGCAAAAGTAATATAAGTTCGTGTGGAAAACTTAGAAAAGCAAAAAGAAAAGAACAAACACTGTCCACAAATGAACCATCCAGAGATATGCACTATTACTAATATTTTTGTTGTATAATCTGGGAGCCTCTATAAGTCCCCACATATACACACATACATACATATATACCCACTTCCCCTCCACAGTCATTAGCTTTTTTAAACCAAAATGAGATCATACTATATTTAATATATTTTTTCACTTAACCTTCTGTATTATTAAGTATTCAATTTTAAAATGCTTTAAGTCAGCATACTATAATGATACATGCATACCAATGCTTATGCAGCACAATTCACAATAGCTAAGGAATGGAATCAACCCAGGTGCCTTTCAACAGATTAACGGATAAAGAAAATGGGATACACATACACACACAATGGAGTCTTACTCAACTATAAAGAAGAATGAGGGGCTGGAGCGGTGGCTCAGCGGTTGCGGCGCTTGCCTGGCAAGCACAAAGACCTGGGTTCAAACCCCAGCACCACGTACACAACTAAGTGTTGGAACAACGAAAGCCATGTGAAAAACTAAATAAAGTTGCTTCTCTCTCACTGTCCCTCTCTCTTTAAAAAAAAAAAAAAAAAGAAGAATGAAATTATGGCTTTTTCCAGTAAATGGATGAAACTAGAGAACATCATGCTAAGAGAAACAAGCTAGACTCAGAAAGTCAAGGCAATGTTTTCTCTCATGTGCTGAAGCTAGAGCAAAATAAGAGGACAAGATGAAACCCCAGGAAAATAGAAAGGAAATCAAATGTGGTAGAAGATTGAAGGGGGAGGATGAGGGACTAAAAAAGGGAGGGCTACAGAATGAAAGTGACCAAATTATGTGTACATATATGATCATGTCACAATGAAGTTTACCTTGTATACCTATAATGCAGCAATTATAAATAAAGACAATAAGGGCTGGAGCAGTAGCTCAGTGGTCAGAGCACTTGCCTGGCAATCGCAAGGACCCAGATTCAGACCCCGGCACCACAACTAAGTGTTAGAAAGAAAAAAAAAAAAAGATGAAAAATAAAATTGATTCTCTCACTCTCTCCCCTCTCTCCCTGCTATTATGTATAATTGTAATGCCCTAATAAAAACATTGAAAAACCAAAATGCTTTAAATAAATGCATATCATTCTCTTGTATTTATTTTCATGATTTATTGAACCAACCTCTTTTGTAGCAGCTGTCTTTTTTTAATTTTTAATTCTTGGTGATGCTGGGGATTAAATGCAGTGCCTCACACATGTTAGGCACGTGTTCTGAGCTACATGCACACCCATGATCATTTAGGATTAACACAAATGGAAATATTGAGTCATGTATGCACATGTTTTTAAAATCTTTAACATATACTACCAGTTTACCCTTCATTGCATTGAATTAAATTTTTAAGATGAAATTTTTAAGATTTTTTTCTTTAAGCGTAGTAGATGTATTTTATTATAGAAAGTAAAGCATAGGGAAAAGAGCAGACTTCCCCCAGAGTGGGGGAAGGGGACAGAGCCTTTAAGATGATTTTTAAGATGAAAAAAATCACTAATAAGTGTCAAATGTCAAAAGTAAGCAATATTGAAAAATAAAAAAATTTTTTAAAATTTTAAAAATAAAAATGTAAGCAAGATTAGAAAATGGTGTTTGACCATATGGCACATAATTGTTTATACCCTGGATCCAGCAATCACACTTCTGGATCTATATCCAAAGGAGGGGGCTGGGGCTGGAGTGGTGGCTCAGCGCTTGCCTGACATGCAAGCTCAAACCCTAGCACCACATATACAAAAAAGTGTTGGAGCAACGAAGGTCATATGAAAAACTAAATAAAATCGATTCTTTCTTTCTCTCTCTCACTGTCCCAATCTCTCAAAAAAGAAAGAATTAAATCAGGATGCTGAAGAGATGTCTGAAGTCTGTAGTCCATGTTCACTGCAGCATTATTCACTATAGCCAAGACACTGAAATGACCTATAAGCAGAAATTGAGTTTTAAAATGTGGTATATCCAATGGAATAATATTCAGTCATCTTTTTTTAAAAAAGAGAGAGAAAGAGTCATTTATTATTTTTTTCATCTGGTTTTTGTTTTTCCAACACTGAGTTGTTTGTGGTGCTGGGATTCAAAGCCAGGTCCGGGCGCATGCTAGGCAAGCATTCTACTGATGAGCCACCTCATCAGCTCCCATATTCAGTCTTTAAAAAGAAAGAAATCCTGTCATTTGAGACAAGGACATTATGCTAAATGAGGTAAACCAGGCATAGACTGTGCATATGTGGAACATGAAAAAGGCCAGCTCACAGAAGCAGAGAATAGAATGGTATTTGCCAGAGACTAGAGGTAGAAGGTATAGGGAATTTCTAATTTCTGTTAGAAAAAGTTCCAGAGATACATTGTACGTCATAATTATCATAGTTAATGTACATTTGGAAATTGTTAAGAGAGTAGATTATAAATGTTCTAACAGAAAATGAATTCATGTTATTAGCTTGATTTAACCATTTTACAATGTATATATCAAAATATTGTACACCATATGATGACACATTATGAAATAATTACACAATTTTGTGTGTCAACTATACATTAATATAAAGATTTCAAAGGAGTTCTTTATATCCTGGCTAGAAATGGAGTCATAATTCACATTATTATAATAATTATGATCTACTAGTAGACATTTGAGCACTTTCCTAATGTATTTTTTTCTTCTTTTTTTTTTTTTTTGTTGTTGTTGTTTTTCCTGACACTTAATTGTGTATGTGGTGCTGAAGTTCACCCAGGGTCCTTGTGCATGCCAAGCAAGGGCTCCACAGCTGAGCCACCACTCCAACCCTTCTCATTTTATTTGATTCTTACAAAGCCCTGTTAACAAAAGTGAGAAACGATTGCCACTCCTCTTGGGTAAGGAGATATGTCAAGTGTTGTAGCACATTTATTTTTAAAAACAAGTAGCTTGAACAAAGCAAAGTATATTTCTCTGATATGGTAGTTCTGCCCTGTCAAGTTATTGGCCCTGGACTCTTTTTATCTTGTTTTCAGGGTATTGTTCTCATCCACAAGGATTAACTTGGCTCACTACGTATCCGAATTCCAGCCACTGGAATGGAAAAGGGAAAGGGAGGTCCCTTCTGCTCACAATTCATTGACCAGAATTTAAGCACAGTGTCACATCCAGTTGCCAGTGAGGATAAGAACTGTAGTCTTATCCAGTATATATCCTACTGGGTGTCCTTATACCTAGAAGAAAAAATCCAGTTATAATAAATGGAGGGGAGAGCAGATATCAGGGGACGATTAGCCTCTGCTACATCTCTCTTTTAGAGGTGAGAAAGTTGATCTTCAGAAAATAATTTGTTCAAGTTACACATAAGTATTTGAAGGACTGCCCCGTAAAGAGGGAATAGACTTGTGTTGGTTGCATCAGAGAACAGAACCAGGACCAGTGGGGAGATGTTAAAGGAGGCATGTTTCTGTTCAGTATAACATTAAAACAAATAGTTTTCAACACAAAAATGAATAGGCTGCCTCAATGCTACTGAGTTGAATGGCCTTGTCCATTTGTCATGAATACCATTCTTAGCCAGGCACCATGCCTGAAATCCCAGCACCTTGAGAGGCTGAGGCAGGAGGATTGCAAGTTTGAAACTGGCCTCAGCAGCTTAGACTCTTCAGCAACTTAGCGAGACCCTGTCTTAAAATTAAAAAAAGAAACAAAGGAGAAAAAGGATTGGGATGTTGCCCAATGGTAAAGCACCTCTGAGTTTAGTCCTCAGTACTGAAAAAGAAATGTCATTTAGGGTCATTTAGGTGATTCTTAAGACTTTTTTTAAAGATAGGGACAGTGAGAGAGAGAGAAAATTAATTTTTATTTAGTTTTTCGTGTGATTTTTGTTGCTCCAACACTTCCTTGTATACATGGTGCTGGGGATTGAACTCATGTCTTTGCAAGTGCCATAATTGCTGAGCCTTGGCTCCAGCCCCTTTTAAGGTCCTTTGTAATTCCAAGAATCTATGATTGAGCTTTCAATTTAGTCTCCTAATGCCACTGTTTCTGAACCTCTCGTTTTAGCCAAGGACTGGTCAGCTTGTTAGTCAAATATGTATACATTTCTGTTTCCTTAGTAACCTATCCTTTCCCCACCTCTTCTTCATGCTTTGTTTAGTTGATCTAGATTCCTGCCATTCCTCAAGATCTAGATGTAATGTAATGTCTCATCAATTTGATTCCCACACCTGTCCCAACCTACAGTCCACCCACTTGTTTCTCTCCAACCCTTACCATACATACTATGTCTGTGGTATGTTGGTTATTTGTTCAATAAATGAAAAACTTTCCTCAGTTCTTATAATTCCTGTTTTTACCAGTCATTTCACAGCAAATTTGTTCTTCTAATTACCTTTATGAAGCATTGCTATGCAGTGTGCATATTGCAACAATGAAAATAAATACTAAAAACGTTCAAGAAAGAGAAAGCGTGGCAAGGGGAAGTGTTTAACTGTTTTTTTGTTGTTTTTGTGGCAGGGAGTCAAGAGCTATGTCATGGAAGATTATTCTTTAGCAAAGTGGGTTTTTTCTTTTTAATGTCTAACTGGTGGAGGAAATAGAGCAGCAGAAGGAACAGCATACACAGAAGCATGGTGTTTTGGGGGCACTGTAAGGATAGTGGTATTTTGGGGCTGGAGCGGTGGCTCAGCAGTTAGGGCGCTTGCCTCACATGCATGAGTACGCGGGTTCAAACCCCAGCACCACATACACAATAAAATGTCCCAGCAACGAAAGTCCATGAAAAAAAATAAAATTGATTCTCTCTCTCTCTCTCACTCACTCTCTCACTGTCCTTCTCTCTTTAAAATAAAAAATAAAAAGGATAGTGGTATTTTACCGCTGCCACAGAAAAAGGGGAGAGAAAGTGGTTATTTCAGGGAGTCTAGGCTTGTGTGCATTCTGTATCTGGGGAGCCAAAAACAGGAGTGACTTATGCAAAATAGTAAGTTGGCTTTGGGCTAGAATTGAGAATCCTCATTTGACAGATCACCTTAGCTTTCTCAGCAATCAAGAATAGTAGAGTAGGGGCTGGAGCGGTGGCTCAGCAGTTAAGGCACTTACTTGCCTGTTATGCATGAGGACGAGAGTTCAAACTCCAGCATCATGTACACAATGAAGTGTTGGAGCAATGAAAGCCACATAAGAAACTAAATAAAATTGAATCTCTGTTTCTTTCTCCCTCTCTCTCTCTCACTGTCCCTCACTTTCTTTTTAAAAAAAAGAAAAAGAAAGATAGGTAGAGAAAGGGGCATTGGTATAATGATAAAAGATCAGAAAAACTTCTACAAGTAATGGAAGAGAAAGCTGACCAAAGGAAAGTCCAAAAGGCCCAACTGAAATTTGAAAATACACATTTCAGAAACAGCAGTATGCATAGTCATTCGGTTTTCTCCAGAACTGTTCATAGGTTAGATGTAGGAGAAGATAGATGGTAGAATTGATTCAGGTTTAGAAGTTTATAGATAAATGGAAAGAGGCAAGGGATTAAGAGTGTTGGTGTTTTGGTCAGCTTTTTGTTGCTGTGACTAAAAGACCAGACAAGCAATTTTAGGAGAAAAAGTTTATTTGAGGGCTCACAGTTTCAGAGGTCTTGGTCCATAGAAGGTTGGTTCCATTCCTCGGAGCTCAAGGTGAAGCAGAACATCATGGTGGAAGAAGAGTATGGAGGAGGGAAGCAGCTCATCGCCTGACTCCAGGCAAAATAGAGACTCCACTGCAGATGCAAAATTTATACCCCAAAGGCATGCCTCCCATGACCCACGGTCTCCAGCCACACCCTACCAGCCTGTCAAGGGATTAGCTCACTGATTGGGTTAAGGCTCTTATAACCCAGTCATTTAATGTCAGCCTTCACATTGTCACACATGAGCTTTTGGGAGACACCTTTCATCCAAACCATAAAAGTTGGTAAGAAAGGAATTTAAGGAGTTAGTTATGGGGTCCAGATTTCATAAGGAAACCAGGAAAATAAATCAGGAACATATAGAAGAGTTGGAGGGTGAAGGCCCAGTGATGTCAGAGAAAGGTATGTATGGAAGCAGTAATGCTGTGATGCTGGAAGAAGTTGGAGGAGGGGTAGGAATTGGGATTCAAGAGTGGCATGTGAAAGCATGAGACTACTTCAGTAAAGCAGTGTAGGGAGTTGGCAAGGTCGAGGGTGTGGTGGTTGCTGAAATGGCATGAAGGCTAGGGAGAGGGCCAAGAACCCTGAGCTTAAGGTTTTAGGTTATTTGCCTTGTATTAGGGTTGCCAGTTTGATTGCAGGTGTTGAGGTGAAGAGAGAAATTGCAAAACAGATGCTTCAACTGTGATACCAACTAGGAGAAAAGCGTAAAATAAGCAGGTATTTTGTGCCTCAAACTTCTAAGTCTGAAGAGACTGAGAACATGAGAGTTTGTTTAACCCTAGAACAAGGGCTTCTGGGAAAGAGCTCCACAACATGCTTGAAATTGGAGGATATTAAGCTAAATGAAATAAGGACAAATAAATTTCTGCATGATTCTTCTTATGTTAGGTTCCCAGAGTATTCAGATTCATAGGGACAGAAAGTTAGATTGGCGATTACCAAGGAATGAAGAATGGTGGAATGGGGAGTTGCTTAATGGATGTAGAGTTTGGGTTTTGCAAAGATAAAGAGTTCTGGAAATTGGGCACACAACATTGTGACTGTACTTAGCCCACTGGACTGTGTACTTAAAATGGTTGTGATGGTGAGTTTTATGTGTATTTTACCATAATTTTAAAAAAATGAATATTTTGACCAATCCCCAAATTTTTATTAAGCCAAGGTAATTACTGTATGTTAATACATACTTTACTTGTATATTCAAGTAAAGTACAATAGTGTTAAAAAGGACTTTTTGAATAGCATTGATGAGTCCAAATCACTCTACTAATTAATATGATTTAGTAAAATATCAATGTGCAGTAATTAATTTTTATTTTACAGTGTTAGGAAAGTCCTTCTGTCATAGTAGAACTGTTTAACCTCTGAGATATTTTGCCAGATTGTTTTTCAAAGAGACTGAGAACTACTTTCTTTCTTTTTTTTAAGAGAGAAGAACAAAGAATCAGTAGAGGGGGAGAATCAATTTTATTTAGTTTTTCATGTGGCTTTCATTGTTCCAACACTTCATTGTGTATGTGGTACTGGGGTTCCAACCTGCATCCTTGTGTATGCCAGGCAAGCACCGTAACCACCGAGCCACTCCTCCAGTCCCAGGAACTGCTTTCTTGAGAGTAAGTGTGCATATACAAGCAAATGTGCTTCAGGTTGGCTAGTCCTGAGGCAGCACAGGGTCCTACAAAAATGAAAACTTAAATCCAAGGTCATGACAAAACAATTGAAGTTCAGTGCCAGGACTGTGATTGTACAGGAAGGGAACATGGGAGGAACCTCTACAAAATGCTCACTATGGATGGGCTGGTAGAGGACCTTAAGCAACTGTAGTACTTTGAGAAGCCTTGCCTCCTGCAATGGGGTGGGGGAGCTATGAAACCTGCTGGTGGATCAGCAATGTGGATATGGCTCCAAAAATCAACTTCTGGGAATGGAACCCAGGAGCATTTTTACCTCTGAGCTACAGCCCAGCCGTTTTAAAAATTTTTTTATTTTGAAACAGGGTCTCACTAAGTTGTTCAGGCTGGGCTCAAACTTGCAGTGCTCATGTCTCAGCTTCCCAAGTAGGTGGGGATGACAGGAAGGTCAATTTCTTGATTTGAGAAGCGGGGGAAATCAGGCATATCTGTGGCAAGGCAGCTTAAGCCTGCGGTCAGAAAACCTACATGCTCAGTTTGTATCTCTGCCGCTTTTCTTTCTCCAACCAGATTTTTTGTTACCTTTTCTTACAATAAACTAAATCACGTATGTGTAGGAAGGCCTGCATGTGTAGAAGCAGTCCCGTTAAGTCAGTGGTGGACCTCTCTTATTTAGTGAAAGAGAAACTGAGTTCAAAAGTAGTCTAGAAGTAGAATGGAGGTTGCCTGGGGCTGGGAGTTATCCTTTGGTGGGTGAAAGGTTTCAGCTGGCCAAGATGGAAACATCCTGAAGATGGATGGTGGTGATGGTTGTACAAATGTGAATATACTTAAATGCCATCAAACTGTACAGTTCAATGGTTACAATGTTAAGCTTTATGAGTATTTTACTACAACAAGTAATCTTTTTAAAGTAAGCAGACCAGATCCAAAAAATAAAGGGTGGAAAGTTTTCTCTCATATGAGGAAACTAGACTAAGGGGGAAACTAAAATAAGGGGGAAAAGTTGGGGAGGATTTCCATGATAATAGGAGAAATGATGGGCAGAGGAAGGAGGTTGATGGGGAGGGAAAAGGAGGGAAAGGGAGGAACAGTGGAATGAAAGTGACCAAATTATGCTTTGTGCACATGTGAATATACCACAGTGAACATCACTAATACCACTAATTTTAAAATCATAAATAAATAGAGGGAAGACCAATAGAGTGGAGGGAGGAGGGGAGGGAAAGAGAAAGTGCTAGGGACTGAAATGGAGCTAATTATATTCCATGATGTCAAAATGAGCTCCAGTGTTATATGTAACTATAATAAAAACATTAAAAAGTAAGAATGCATACTGTCTTGATGAAGATGCAGTACTGATGTAGCACTCTTTAAAATGTTTTTTAACAACAAACACAAGTCAAAATGTTATTAAACTCTAATTGTTTAACTATCATCCCATTTTCCCCTTACTAGTTAAATTCCATCACTCCTTTTTCAAAACTTAGCTCATGTACCACTTTTTTTAAGGAGTCTGCCCTGATTTCTCAGCCAGAATTAATAGCTCTCTTCCTTCTTTAAACTTATAAGATTAGTAAGACTTAACCAGAAAGGGGAAATAGTTACCATAAGACTCAGTAAGTCTCCTGGGTGTATACCCAGGAGAAATGAAAATAAAATGTCCACGCAGAAACTTCCTCATGAATTTTCATACAGCATCATTCATAAGAGCCAAAAACATCTAAACAGCACCAGTGTCTGACACCTGATGAATGAATGGATAAAATGTTGTGTATCCATATAATGGAATATTATTTGACAATAAAAAGAAATGAGGGCCTGGAGCAGTGACTCAGCGTTATCGCACTTGCCTGGCATGTGTGACAGCCTGAGTTCAAACGCAGCACCACAAGTACAACTAAGTGTTGGAGCAATGAAAACCAACTAAGTAAAATTGATTTTCTCTCTCTCTTTAAAAAAAAATACTGATAATGCTACGCTGTAGATGAAATTTGATAACATGATGTTAAAGTCACAAAAGACTATATATTGTAGCTTCAGTTTATGTGAGATATCTGTAAAACAAAATATTAGGAATAAATAGTAGATTAATGATTTTGCTTGAGTGTGTGAGGTGAGAGGGAAGTATAGAATGACTACTAATAAGAGTATAAGCTTTCTTTTGGAGGCAATGAAAATGTTATAAAATTGATTATGGTGGTTTCACACACTGAATATACTAAAATCTACTGATCTGAACACGTTTTAAATAGGTAAATTGTATGGTATGTGGATTATGTCAAAAAAGCCATTTTCTTAAAAAAAAAAAAAAAGTATTTTCCGACTGATTTCCATTAGGTGCAATCTAATTCCTTGGACAAGTACTTTCTTTTATTTAACAAATACCTGTTGAGTGTCTGCTAAGTAGTATTCCAAACAATTTAACTATTTGCTTTTTTTTGCTTTAATTTTTTTATATTATGAACTTATTTTTCTTGGTGTGTATTCTTGGTCTGTACAATGTTTAAAGGTTTTAGTATTCTAATTTGTATTGCTCTTCCATAATGTATTCTTATTAAGTTAATTTTTGGGATCAGATTTTCTGGATCTGAATTCTATTAAGAATTCTTAATTTTGAGGAGTGGAGCAGTGGCTCAGCAGTTACAGTGCCTGCCTGGCATGTGCAAGGATGCGAGTTCAACCCCCAGCACCATGTACACAACGGAGTGTCAGAGCAATGAAGGTTACATGAGAAGCAAAATAAAATTAAATTGATTCTTTCCACCCCTGCCCCCGCAATCCCTCTCTCTCTGGAAAAAAAAGAATTATTAACTTAGGGGGCTGGAGTTGTGGCTTGGCGGTTATGTCACTTGCCTGGCATGTGTGAGGATGCAGGTTTGAACCCCAGCACCACATATACAACAAAGTGTAGGAGCAACAGAGGCCACTTGAAAAACTAAATAAAATTGCTGCTTTTTCTCTCTTTCTCACCCTGTCCCTCTTTCTTTAAAAAAAAAAAAAAGAAAAAAGCTTAATTTTTGTGGCAATTTATAGTCAAGAGCAGATGTTATCATGTGTCTCTTGTTTTATCCAGAAGTTTTATGTTTATTATTGCTACCAATAATATTCATTATGCATTCAGTAGAAGACAAAGAATTACTTTCTTTCTTTGGTCATTTTGAGCATTGCCTTCCAGCTCTGTATTAGGGTTTAAGGAACAAAGTTCTTCAGGGCTAACATGTCCTGCTTTCAACAGACTTGATAAGACATGGACAGGACCATGAAGGAGTGCATTGTTGCATTGCACTTACCAGGACAAGTCTGGTAAGTTTGTTGGGGTTTAGATTTTGCATGAATGCCAACACACAAAGTTGGGCTTGCTTCTGTAGACAATATGATCCTGAACTCACTTTTTTTTTCTGATCCTAAAATTATAACCAGATCAGTATAGAAAATTTGCAAAATGCATAAAATTACCAAAAAGGAAAAATATTACCCATCAGTGGTAATCATTGTTAACATTTTGGAGAATAGCGTTCTAGTTTCTTTCCCATTTATTTCTTTACACAGTTGAAACCAAGTTGCATACACATTTTTTAAACTGTTTTGTTTAAAACTGGCTAGCATTTTCCATGTTGCCTGACATGCACGAGGACCCAGGTTCAAACCCCAGCACCACATACACAACTAAGTGTCAGAAAAACAAGACCCAGATGAAAAAATAAAGTTGATTCTCTCTCTTTTTTTTTTTTTCTTTTAAAAAAGAGCTTTAGGGGGCTGGAGTGGTGGTTCAGCAGTCACAGCACTTGCTTGGCACGCGCAAGTACACGGGTTCAAACCCCAGCAACCATGTACACAATTAAGTCTTGGAGCACCAAAGGCCACATGAAAAACTAAAATAAAGTTGATTCTCTCTGTCCATCTCTATCCCTCTCTCTTAAAAAAAAAAGAGAGAGAGAGAGAGAGCTTTATTATATGTTATTTTAATAGTGCTATACATAATATTTATTCATGATTGAAGTATAAATTAAGTAACAATTCTTTTGTTTTGGATATTCCTTTTGTTTCCTTTTATCCCTTATATCTATTCTTTATTTTAAACCCCTGAATGTAAGGTGCAAACAAGGTAGATGATGGTGTGTAGGTGGCTGAGGGATATCATTTAGAACAAAACCCAAAGGCCAGAGGATGGAACTTTGCTAGAAAAAGACCTTTTTCAGGGGCCTGGAGAGGTGGCTCAATGGTAGAGCACTTGCCTGGCACGCACAAGGACCTAAGGTTGAACCCATCACCACATAAATGTCTAAGTGTTGGGAAAACAAAAACCAGATGAAAAAATAAAATTCTTCTCCCCACCCCCAGAAAAAAAAAAGGACCTATTTCAGGAAACTGAGGGACATGGTATAGGATAGCCATGGCTCTGGCACTGTGTGGAGGTCTGGAGTGGCATTAGAGCTGCTCTCTTCATTTGATAGTCAGCAAGTCATTGGTGAGAGAGACCTTTCATTGAATCCTAGGAGCAAAGTCCACATTTCAAAGAGCGATGGAATGAATAGGTGGTGAGGCTCAGAAGCTTGGAGTGTAACTATCCTTCTGAGGGGTCTGTTAATGAAGAGAAGGAGAATAGAATTAGGTAGAAAGAGGGGAAACAAGAACAAACAGCAATTTCATCTTATGCATTTCTTTTTAAGATAGAGACTGGAACATTGTTAGGGTTGGGGCAAAGGTATATGTAGAGAAAATAGGGATACATGTGTTAAAAACAAACTGATGATTCAAAGTCCATCTGCTGTCTTAAAATGTTTTCTGTCTTAAACTCCAGTAACTGGTTTCAGAAGAAGTTTTCAGACTTTTCCTAATCAAATGCTATTTCCATGCTTTGTGGCTTAGAACCTAACTCACGCTCAAGACCTGCTTTATTCTGATGAAATGAGGAACTACACAAAGAGTTGATTTGGGGCTTTGCATGTTGGTTTTGGTTTCACAAGAGTCATCAGAAGTAGAATCAGAATAAACTCATTTAGTGACATCTTCTTTCTAGTTAAAATGTTATGTATTTCCTTATCCACAAACTGCAACCATATTTCAGTAGAAGTTTCTGGAAATTCTCTAGTTGCTGGTATCTAAACATAAATTCTTAACATTTTATCTTCTATTGATAATCTTTTTTGGCTGGTTCAGGGTCCTATGAAGTTTTTATCACCTCCCTGTCCCATGCTGTGCATTTTGGTCATTTTGCTAACATGAATATCTTGCTTTTACTACTCTGTGAACATTGCTGTTTTCATGTAACAAGGCATGAACAGTTGTAGAGGTAACAGCGTCAGCAGAGTGGTTACAAAAAAAATGTTCGTATTGCTTGCAAAGGAAGGTAACTGGTTCCAGAATTCTACTTTAGGCTCTAAATTGGTAAAGAATCTTTTATAAGCAACTATAAATAACCCTTATAATGTCTATTAATGGAAAGATAATTATCAAGTCAGTAATACAGGTAATATGTATTTGCAATTATATAAGTTGAGAACTGTAAACTCATTATACTTAAAAAGTGCTAGGCTTCCTTAAACCACCAGGAACTCAGTAATAACTGCAATACTAGCACTTACCATTTCCTTATTTGAGAAACTAAATTAGTACAGACTGGTAGTAAGTCAAAATGAATTTGAAAACGTTTTTGCTAAGCTAACTTATATAAAACCTAGTGCCTTCAAAAAACATCTGTCCAGAGTTCAAAATAATTAAGAAGCTATTTTAAATATTTTTTTGCCATTTCTCTAATTCATCTACATGCTCCCTCTGAGGCTTCCTAGATGTGAGGAGTGGTGTCACACAAGTCCAGTAATGCAACGTGATGGATAAACGTGAAGCTTATTTGCACTGATTGCAATCAATGTCAGCAGGAGATTCCACAGCAAAAACTATGCCACCAAAGAAATACCCCAGCACATGTGCTCAGTACAGTCCTTTTATGTACAACCTCCTTGGAATTTCATCCTTTCTCATCTGTTGTCTTAAAATGTTTTCTGTCTTAAACTCTGGTAACTGATTTCAGAAGAAGTGTTCAGACTTTTTCTATTCAAATGCTATTTCCATGCCTTGTGGCTTAGAAACTAACTCAACTTAAGACCTCATCCTTTCACCAATGCATAGATAGATCCCTTCCGGGCTCCTCCCCACACCTTCCTTCACGATAGAGCCAGCTAGATTGTGTGGCTGTGCCTTTGTGATTTACTACATCAGCAGGAATTTGTGTCCTTGTGATATCATAATCATAAGGACCACCAAGGCTGCCAGAATGGACCTTCACACTAGAGTTTTGCAGTACTCTTTGTGCTATTTTATCATACTCTGTGTCATTGGTTCTTTCATTCTTGATCTCAAAAATGTAAACATTTTGCATTCTTCTCCCTGTCCTTATCTCCAAGTATGCCTTAGTGGCCTATGTATGCTTTTGTGAATTCATTACCTTAATATCCCTGTTCCAGAATACCCTGACATACTTTACTCCCATAAATAGATTTCCCTTTTGATAATAACTTTCGTGATAATACTAGCAGAAGAATACTGTCATAATACTTATGAAAATTTCATTGAACTCCTATCTCCTTGCTCTTAGTATCTTTACAAGGCAGTTACTACAGACCTACATGTAGAAGACTCCAGGAGTTTACTAGAAAAAGAGAATTATTTTAAGCAGGGACATAAGAAAAGCTTTTGTGTAAAGTCTTATAACATTTTGTGATTTATGTAATGCTTTATGTCTATAAAAACCAGTAAATTTTCCTTTTTTTAGTTTTTATTTTTAGTAAACTAATTACATATATATGGGGCACAGTGTGATGTTTCAGGTAAATTAATATACATCACCTCAACATTATTTCTTTTTGGTGAGAACATATAAAATTCTCTTTAGTTATGTTGAAATACAGATTATTATTAATTACAGTCACTGTGCTTTGCAATAGAACACCAAAACTTGTTCCTCCTCCTATTTTTTAACCTGGCACCTGTTTAATAGTCTTCTCTTTATCCATCTACCCTCTCAGCTGCCCCACTACACATATATGACTTCTAGTGAAAGTCTACTCTCCACTTCTATGAGTTTGACTCCTAAGCATAGGTTTTGTCTCTCTGTGCCTGGCTTATTTCACTTACATAATGTCCTCTAGGTTCATCCATGCTGTTGTAAATGACAATTTCCAGTATTTTGAGGCCAGATGGTATTTCATTGTGGATATATGTCTCCTTTTTAAAAATCCATTCATCTTGGCTCTGTGTCTTGGCTGTTGTGAACAATGCTGCATTTAACAGGGAAGTGCATACTCTGAGGTTCCACAGGTTTCTTGATCTGGAAACTGGCTGATTGGATATGTGATTATAGAAACTATTCACAGCTATTATTTTCCCCTGAGCTTCTAGAATATTCACAAAGGGAAAAATATGTTCAAACATACAGTATTATTGAAAAAACAGATAACCTACACAGTTTTCTTAATTCTTAAGATCTAATTTTTTATTTATTTTGCATGTTCTTGCACATTTCTTTGTCTTATTCAGAAAGGCTACTGGGTAATAGTTTTTTTGCATCTCAGAGATATGTCTTTTTCCTTATGCAGTGCACAGTTTGGACTAAATGTAGAATCCATGGTTCACATCAACTTCTGAGTTTTATAAAGTTATTGCACCCCCCCTTTTTTTTTCCAAGTTGCAGTACTGGGGATTGAACCCAGAGCCTCCTACACAGAGCTTCGTTCTCAACCCTTTTTATACTTTCTTGTGAAATAGTTGTTCCCTATGTTCCCCAGGCTGGCCTTGAACCTGTGATCTTCCTACGTCAAACTCCGGAATCTCTGGGATTACAGGCATGAGCCACCACTCCCTACTCCTTGGTTTTTTGTTTGTGTAAGATAGGGTCTCACTAAGTTGCTGAGGCTGAGACTGGCTTTGAACTTGCAATTCTCCCGACTCAGCCTCCTGAGCTGTTGGGATTACATTCATGTGCCAGTATGCCTAATTCTTGTTTCTTGTTTTTAAGAGTTGTAAAAGGGGGCTGGAGCACTTGCCAGGCATGCGCGAGTACGCAAGTTCAAACCCCAGCACCCACATACACAACAAAGTGTCTGAGTAATGAAGGTTACTTGAAAAACTAAATAAAAATTGCTTCTCTCTTTCTCTCTCTCTCTCTCTCACTGTCCCCTCTTTCTAAAAACAATAAAAAGTAAAAAAAAAAAAAAAAAAGTAAAAATGTTGCGAAGGGGCTGGAGCTCAGGAGTTACAGCACTTGCCTGGCATGCACAAGGATACAGGTTCAAACCCCAGCACCACATAAACAACCAAATGTCCGAGCAACAAAGCCCACATGAAAAGCTAAATAAAATTGATATTCTCTCTCTCTCACTCTCTCACTCTCTCACTGTCCCTCCCTCTCTCTTAAAAAAAAGAGTTGTGAAGAACATATTTTCATTCCCATGTATTTAGTCTGATTTTATTGCTCTTCTTTATTTTTCAGAGCAGTTTTAGCTTCCCAGTAAAAGTGAGCAGGAGTTATAGAAATTTCTCATATGCATGCAGCATCCTCTACTATTAACATTCCCCACCGGAGTGGTATATTCATTACAATTGACAAACCTGCATTGTCACATCCCTCAAAGTCCATAGTTCACATTAGGGTTCACTCAGTGCCATACATTCTTTGGGTTTTAACAAGGGTGATGAGATGTATCCATCAGACAGTACCACGTAGAATACTTCCATTACCCTAAAAATCCTCTGTGCTCCACCTCTTCATCCTTCACCCTCTCCAAACTCTGATCCTTTTACTTTCTGCTTAGTTTTGCCTTTTTCAGAATGTTATCATTCATAAGCTGATTTTAATTTCCTGTATTCTCATGGTATTTTTACCTTATTGAAATTGGGGTGTTTTGTTTAGTTTTTTAAACTATGATGTGTTCTCTCAAATTTTCAGTATGAGATCTTTCTGGGATTAATCCAGGAATTTTTCCTGCTTCATTTTTTATTATATTTTCTGCATGTGTATTGTTATTTCTAGAAAGTGTGGAAGTGATGAATTCGTATAATTATAGCAAAATTAATTGATTTTCTTGAATGAGTTTGACTTTTAGACTCCATATGTAAGTGAGATCAAGCAGTATTTGTCTGTGTCTCAGTTATTTCACTTAGCATCATATCCTCCAGATTCATCTACATTGTTGCAAATGGCAAATTTTCCTTTTTTTTTTTTAATGCTATCGGTATACCACATTTTCTTTCTTTATCTGTTAACCCACAGTTATAATATTTTGGTTAATATTCAATAATATGCTGAGGAGAACATAGGAGGTGCAGATATCTCTTCAAAATATTGATTTTATTTCCTTTGAATGAATACCCAGGGATAGGATTGCTGGATAATATGGTTCTATTTTAAATTTATTTTAATGGTCCTGGGAATTGGAATTGAACCCAGAGGTACGCTACCACTGAACTTTATCCCAACCATTTTTATTTTTTATTTTGAGATAAGATCTCACTGAGTACCTGAGGCTGGCCTCAGACTTACAGTTATCCTGCCTCAGTCTCTGGAATACCTGGGGTTATAGGTGTACACCTCCACACCCAGCTCCCAGCCCTTTTTTAAATTTTATTTTGAGATAGGGTCTCACTAAATTGCCCAGGTTGACTCCAACTTGTGATCATCCTGCCTGAGCTTCACAACTAGCTAAGATTATAGTTGTGTACCCTGTGCTCAGCTCTGTTTTTAATTTTTTGAAGAGCCTCCATACTGTTTTCATTAATGGCTATACCAGTTTACATTCCCACTAACAGTGTGTAAGGGTTCTCTTTTCTCCACATCTTTGCCAGACTTGTTCTCTTTTGCCTATTTGTAATTACCACTTTAACTGTTTGGGGTATTATCTCATTATAGTTTTTATTTACATTTCTCTAATTAATGATGCTAAGTACCTTTTCATATTCCTGGTGGACACTTGTATGTCTTCTTTTCAAAAATGTTTATTCGGATCTTTAGCCCATTTTTAAATTGAGTTTCTGTTTTTTTTATTGTTGTTGTTTGCTATTAAGTTATTTTGGGTATTAATTCTTTCTCCCACTTCATACAGAGCATGCTATTTTTAAAAATTTATTTCTCATTAGGGTATCTGTCATTGAATAGAAGTCTTTTTTATATGAAGCTATAAAAATTGTGTAATACTGTAAGCAGATAAGTATTCTGCAAACATTTATTTGAGGACTTGCTACATGCCTAATGTTGTTTATATGAAATTTTTCTTTAGAACAGTTTTGAGCAATGAAAATTTGTCGGATAACAAATTAGCCTGCATCAGATCTCATTCTTTGGATACCTCCTCTAGTCCAGGACCAAACCTCCGAATTATCATCTGACTCCTCTCCCCCTGACACTCTCAAGGCTGGATCTCCTCCGTTGTTCATACCTTCTCAAATCTTCACCTTTTTCCTATGCTGGTTCTTTCCCATTCATACTAAAGCGTACTTAAGTTTCTTGCATGTTAAAAGGAAATCTTCCTTTTATGTCATAGCCCCACCTGGCTGCCACCCTGAATTGTTTCCACTTTGTTACTCAAAGACTTCAAGAGAGTAGGCTGTGTTCCCTGTTTCTGTTTCCCATGATAATCTGGCTGCTACTTTTTCACTGAAGCTACACTTTCCAGTGTTATCGGTGACTTCTTTGTTGCTAAGTCCAGTGGGGTCTTTTTAGTCTTACCTGCTCTCTGTCACACCTGATATTGTTGAGCAGTTCTTTCTTTAAAATCTTTCCCTTTGGTTTTGGTGATAACCTAATCTTTGCTTCTCCCTCTGTTGGCATTTTAGTTGCTTCGGCCTGCCCACCTTCTCCTGTACCCTAAGTATTGGTGTTCCTTGCAGTTCTAGACTTCCCTGCCCTTCCTCCTCTGCCCACTCCCTGAATGGCCTCATCCATTTCTGTCTTCAGTGACAATTTACATGATGAGGGCTTTACATTCGTATTTTCATTCCTGACCTCTCCTTTGAGTTCTAGCTCTATATTTCTTTCTGCCTACTAAATATTTCCAAATGAAGGACTCCAAAACCAGATTGTTTTTTCTCTCCCTAATTACACTAGCAAAATTAATCAATGCATAATAAACAAAACAGAATATTCTTGCATTCAGTTTTTCCCCATGTATGATAACTACTGATGCTGGTTTTGTGGTTGTTGGGTTCATGTCCTCTCGGAGTCAGAGAATGAAACCAAAGGACACAGAGGCAAGCGGAGCAAACAGTTTATTTAAAGAAAGGATAGAAAGAAAGGACTTTTTCTGAAGGAGCCTCAGAGCGGAGAACTCCAAGAGAGGATGCAACTTGCCTTTTTAAGATTCTCTTCCCTTGATTAATCATTGTCTTCCCTCCCCCATGCCTGGGGATATGGGCATGAAATTCTCAAAGAGAGGATGCACCTTGCCTTTTTAGGATTCTCTTCCCTTGATTAATCATTGTCTTCCCTCCCCCATGCCTAGGGATGTGGGCATGAAATTCTGGTCTGATCTAGTCTTTGTTTCTGGGCCATAAACATCTTTATCAGCTTAGGGGAAGTCACTATCAGGACCACCATTGTTATCAAAGGGGGATGTGAAGCTGATACACACCTCTGCTTACTTAGGGCAGTGGATGCTCTTTGTCCTCAAAAAAAAAAAAAAAAAAAGAAAAAAAAAAAAAAAGACCATCAGTTAATTTCTTCCTTATTGACCCATATCATTCTGCCTGCACTGACTGCCTAGCTTTCTCTGCCTCATTACCTTCTGTCACCCAAGCCAAATGATATACCTCCAGGGTTGACAGATTAATTTATCCTTAATGTTGCAATTAAAAGCCATAATTTTGTAGATCTGATTTATCCTCAGAGTCTTAAAATACTTGTTTTTGCCTCAAGTCCCAAAGGTTTCTTTTTCTTTTCCTTTTTGTTTCTTCTTTTCTTTCTCAAAAAGCTACATCTCTCTTTTTTTTAAGAGGGACAGTGAGAGAGAGAGAGGGAGAGAGAAACAACTTTATTTAGTTTTTCATGTGGCCTTTGTTGCTACAACACTCAGTTGTGTACGTGGTGCTAGGGTTCAAACTCGGGTTCTCGCACATGCTAGGCAAGCGCGGTAACCGCTGAGCCACCGCTCCAGCCCAGCTACATCTCTTTTAACATAGAGATCTGCATTAATGTTGAGGAAGAAAATTCTCTTACATATTTGACCATTGTTTCACTCTATTAGACTTAGAACTACATATATCCTTGATAATAGCTTCTAAATATTTATTGTACTATAAGCCAGGCACTGTTCTGAATACTTTGTAATAATTCATTTGGTTTTACCAAATGCCTTGTGTTTCTCAGAGGAGGAAGTGGAAATGTAGGGAGGTTAGAGAATGTGTCCAGTGTGACAAGGGGCAGAGATAGCACAGGTAGGACCTGAACTCAGGCAGACCAACTGTAGGTATGACCTTCAAACCTTTGGATGATGCTGCCTGGCAAACATCTTGCATTCCTCATAGCAGCTTTTTGTCACTCTTTTAAAGTTTGTAATACTTTGAATTACCAAGACTTGCTATAATTTTAAATATGTGCCGAGAGTACACATTTGCACATTGTTCTGAAAATGATAATGCAGTTTGCTGGTAGAATAACAAGACATCAAAAAATTGGATCCATGTTTTTCATTCTATTTTATATTTTATTTTACTTTTTAAAGAGAAAGAGGGACAGTGAGAGAGAAAAATCAATTTTATTTAATTTTTTGTTTGGCTTTTGTTGCTCTGACACTTCATTGTGTACGTGGTGCTGGGGTTCAAACCCACATCCTCATACATGCCAGGCAAGCTCCTTAACCACTAAGCCACTGCTCTAGCCCCTTATATTTTATTTTTTAACAACTTCCTAGATTTTCTTTTGCTCTTTAGGAGCATAAACAATGACCATAGCAACATTATCTTCTTTTGAGTTCTTTGTTTATTTTATATCACATTGATCAGTTTTATCATTTTATCTTAAAAGTAATTGGCTTTCTGGGCTGCCTGTGCCAGCAACTTCTGGGAAATCACTTGAGGCAGTGTTTCTGCATCTGCCATGGCCAGCAAAGCTGCTGTGATTCCTGGGCCAGGGAAGTACCCGTGAAGAAAATGGGGCATTTCCCTCAGGCTTGCATCCTGCCTTGATTGTATTTCCTTGAAGTGTTGTGAATCCAGATGTCTACACAGTCAGTGGAGGAAGATTTAGCAACTCCAGAAGACAAGAAAAAAATCTGATAGTGAAGTTGGAAGAGGATCCTGATGGTGAAGGGGCATCAAGTGTTACCTGGAACTGTCTCCCTGATCCAAAGGTTTTCCAACAGCAATTCATGCAGTGTGGATATCAGAATTCACCTGGGCATCATGAGGCAGTGACCCAACTCATCTATGTGTGATTTCAGGCCAGAGACGCACACAAAGGAACAAATGTTGGGGCTGGTAGCGCTAAAGCAGTTTGTTGCCATCTACACTAGGAGCTACGGACTTGGGTTCAAGAACATCATCCAGAAAACTGAGGAGGCAGTGACAGTGCTAGAGGATTTGGAGAGTGAACTGAATGACCCTGGAGATCTGGTTTATCCCCACTGATGGGAGAAAGTATCTCAAGGAGAGCCTCAAGGATTATCAAGTTCTGAGTTTCATGCTGTGAAGGGGCAGCCTGGGCACTCCATTCTCTCAGGTGCTGTGATGATGCAGGCCTGAAAATGAAGCACTGGATCCAAAGCAGGAAACTCCTTTGGCAGCAGAATCTCTCCTGAAGTTCCTGGCATCCTCAGTACAGGTGTTTCTCCACGTTTTAAATATGGAGAAACCTGTTTCCCAAAGGGCAGGTTTGAAAAAAAGAGAGATGCCTCTACAAAGAAACAACATGTGTGTGATGAATATGGAAAAACACTTGGGTCAGGGCTCAGCCTTTGTTCTTCATCAGAGAACCCACAGTGGGGAGAAACCTTCTGGATGTGCTGAGTATGGGAAGGTACTGGCAGAAGTTCCACCCTTGCGCAACATCAGACCTCCTGCTAGAGAAAAACAGTACAGACATCTTGAATGTGGAAAAGCTTTAGCCAGAACTCTGGGCTTATTAATGGTCAGAGAATCTGTACTGGAGAGTGACCTTATGAACGGGATCAATGTGGGAAATCCTATAGTGGAAGCTTGAACTTTTTTTAGCTATCAGAAAGGATACAATGCAAAAAAAAAAAAAACAACAACAACAACAAAAAAAAAACAGCCATTTTTCTTTAGAAATGAGGACAAAATTTAAAATGTGAAATGATGTGGAATAGTTTTTTTTTTCCTATTTACTGTCAAAATATCTACTGGGAAATAAAAAAGGCTTCACTCACCATTATATTTTTATCTTCAAAGTAGTGCCTAAAAATTGAAATTTTAAAATTGCTTCAAGCATTAATGCCTACATTTTCCATGTGATTTTATATTCTCTATTTTTTCCAAATAATGAACTATCTGATTCTATGTCCCTTTCTTAGAAGTTCCCCCAAAAAGGACCTTATTTTCATGTTGATCATTGAAATGTTCTTTGTAAGGATACATTCTCTTCTTTGAAAAGCAACATAGGAATTATAAAGTTTGAAAACTGTCTTAAATCATTTTAAAACCATTTTTTAAAAAGTTACCTTTTGGGCTGGAGTGGTGGCTCAGTGATTACAACGCTTGCCCAGCATGCATGAGATGCGTATTCCAAACCCAGCACCATGTATACGATGAAGTGTTGGAGCAATGAAAACCATATAAGAAAGTAAATAAAATTGATTCTCGCTCTCTCACTATCCTTCTCTCTTTAAAGAAAAAAAAAAGTTACCTGTTTTCTTTTCCCTGATTTGAGTATGCTTTTGAGGAAATAGAAGATAATAAAAGCCTAAGGGTAAAGATGTCAGGTAAGGCGCTCACCTCAGCAGCACACACACTAAAATTGGAACAGTGCAGAGATGAGCATGGCCCCTATGCAAGAATGTGAAGCATTCCCTTTTTTTTTTTTTCTTCCCCTGAAATAAAAGGGTCTGCTGTTCTTAGAGAAAACAGATCTCAGATAAGGAGTGATGATGATTAAAAAAAAAAAAACAAGCAGAGGACATCTAGATTGGAGAAGATACATAACTACTTTGATTTAATCATTGAGGTATATCAACTTATCTAAGTGTAGTCCTTCCTCTTGCAAGAAAACTGAAAAGTACCCAATACAACTTGGGGGCAGCTTACTAATGAATATGAATGTTTCCCCTTATATCAACAAAAATTAGACTAAACAATAAAAATTGTATGAAAGTACAATTTTTTTAAAAAGGGACAGAGAGAGAGAATCAGTTTTATTTAGTTTTTCGTGTAGCTTTCCTTGCTGCTAGACTTCATTGTGTACACGGTGCAGGGGTTGAACCCGGGTCCTTGCGCCTGCCAGGCAAGTACCGCAACTGCTGAGTCACCACTCCAGCCCCTGAAAGTAAAGATTTTAATACCAAGGGCACATTTGTAATGAATAACAGTGTTGAAAAGCAGATGTAAGCATAAGATAACACTTTGTCTTGGCTTTTAGGAAAAAAAGACTCAAAGGTAGAATTCATCTTTATTTTGCCTTCATTTTTTGTTAAGGACAAAGTTTCTTGGCAAGTGGACAACAAATATCAGGTTTGCTATTTTTATTCCTTTGGTACAAAAAAGTTAAACACCAGGCTAAAGCAACCTTGAACTTAGGTATATACACGTTTTCTAGCTAGGCATGTAAACATGTAGTCCCAGCAACTTGAACTTGGGAGGCTGAGGCAGAAGGATGGCAAATCCAAAGCCGGAGAGCAGCTTAGGGAAACCCTGTCTCAAAAAAGAAAAGAAAAAAAAAGAAACCTACCACTGAGGCTCTGTGCAAGGTACCACAGTCATATAGGATTTGGTACAAAACTATTTCATGTAGTTAGCCTCTTATCCCCTGCCAGCATTCGCAAACTTCCTTACCTCTAGGATTTCTAGAGTAATAGTTCTCTTATCAGGGTGCTGTATTTGAAGGGTAGAGGAAGATTCAGCTCAAAGAACTAGCCAGCTTGCTAGCTTTCTTCAGAGATGAGTCCAAGATACTTTATCATCACAGTTTGGAAGTTTAGGAATTTAAAAACAAACAAAAAACAACTAAGAAGTCTCACCAGGTATGGTGGCACATTACTCTAATTTCAGATTCTCAGGAAGCTGAGGCAGGATGATTGCAAGTTCAAGGCCAGCCTCAGCAACTTAGCAAAACCTTATCTCAAAATAGATAAAAACACTGTGGGTGTAGCTCAGTGGTAGAGCACAACCTCCAGTACACGCCCCCCATCCACAGGTACAAAAATAATATCTAGTAACAGTAAGCTTGTACCTATATGTCAAGTTGAATGAACTAGTCTACTTTAACAATAAACAAGTAGAGGGCCGGAGTGGTGGCTCAGCAATTGGAGTGCATGCCCAAGGACCCAGGCTCAAACCTCAGCACCACGTACACAACTAAATGTCAGAAAAACAAAGCCCAGATGAAAAAATAAATGAAAAATTGATTCTGTCATTGCCTCTCTCTCTCTAAAAAAAAAAAAAAATACTTAACAAGTATGCTATTAACTAGTTAACTGTCAGAATCAATTGAGCTATTTTTTAAATTTTCAATTCTAACACTTTTTTTTAAAAGAGAGAGAGGGGACAACGAGAGAGAATTTTATTTAGTTTTTTTTTTTTGGTTTTTTTTGTTTGTTTGTTTGTTTGTTTTTTTTAATGTGGCTTTCATTGCTCTGACACTTTGTTGTGTACATGGTGCTGGGGTTTGAACCCACATCCTTGTGCCTACCAGGCAAGCACCATAACCACTGAGCCACTGCTCCAGCCCATCTAACACATTTTTAAAACATATTAATACGTTGTAATAATAGAATTATTTTTTCCTTGACTGAGAATCCCAAGTCAAAATACTGAATTTGAGAAAAGGCTTTTTTATAATGTGCATCATTGTATGGTAAATGACCCATGCAAATACAAATGTTTCATTGTTCAAAGATTTTGGTTATATTTGGTGCTTGGGTCAAATTTTAAAATGGAAGATGGAAAATTTGTCTGAGCTCATTCAAAAGCATAATAATAAATGTGAGGCCAGCTGGTGCAGAAGTGGGGCAGAATAGAGACTGTGGATTTTCTGATAACTATGGTAATTTTCTGATAACTATATGTGCTTTAAAGAAGAAGATTTATTGGAGTATAAATATGTAGTGATGATATATTTTAAGTTATACAAGAAAATGTAAGGAATTTTGTTGGGCCTTTTTGTGGCTGAGAAGAAACAACTCATTATCCTCCGCTCTAAAATAACAAAAAAGAAGAAAGAAATAGTTGGCTTTCCACAATATCAACACTAATTATACTCTTGCTTTGTTTCTTGAAAGTGGTTAAGCAACCACATAAAACTCATAGGAAAGTAATGACTCATATAACGGAAAGCATTTACTAATGTGGCATTTGTTTTAGTTGCCAAATAGTCTGCGTGTGTTTCCATGGTGACCCATCAGTATAACAAACTCACTAACTTTGCCACTTTTTAGGGTTGTTCAGTTTGGACAACTCTATCACAGTTGTGTGTGTGTGTGTGTGTGTGTGTGTGTGTGTGTGTTTACACATTAAAGATTATCACAAAAAAAATTCTGAGTAATTGCCTTAGGCACACAAAACCTTCATTTCTGGATCTTGTTTGATGATTCAGAGCTATCATTTTGATGTTACAAAACTAAAACAAGTATTTAATTTAACATGTCTCTTTCTACTTGAGTTCCTATTAAAGGGCTTACCAGCAATTTTTAAGCTTATACGTTTTAAAATTCATTTGCAATATTTGTTCATTGGGAATGTGTGTAACACCAGAGAATCTGCTAGAAACGAGGTGGAAAAGGAAGAAATAAAGACCCTGTCCTGAGGGTGAGGACTGAATGGAATGATGGGGGAGCCAAGGCATGCACAGGGACACAGGTTTGAATCCCAGCACCACAACACAATGAAGTGTTGGAGCAACAAAAACCACATGAAGAATTAAATAAAATTAATTCTCTCTCTTTCTCTCTGTCACTTTCCCTCACTCTCTTTTAAAAAAAGATTATATAAGGGGCTGGAGAGGGGCTCAGCAGTTAAAGTGCTTGCCTGGCATGCCCAAGGACCTGGGTTTGAACCCCAGCACCATGTACACAACTAAATGTCAGAGAAACAAAGGCCAGATTAAAAAAATAAATAAATGAGTCTTTCTTTCTCTGTCTCTCTCACTCTCACTTTGTCCCTCTCTTCTTAAAAAAAAGAATATATAAAAAGACGGGCTGGAGTGTAGCTCACTGGTTGGACTGCTTGCCTGGTAGGCATAAGGACCCAGGTTCAAACCCCAGCACCACATACACAACAAAGTGTCAGAGAAACAAAGGCCAGATAAAAAATAAATAAAACTGATTCTCTTTTTTTTCTCTCTCTCTTTAAAAAAAAATACTAACTAAAAATACATTTAAAAAAAAAAGACTATACAAAAAGAGTTCAGATGATGATTTTAAAAGCATCCATTTGATGTGGCAATTAGTTCCTTATGGGTTTGCAGTTTCAGTGGAGTGGTGGGAGTAGAATCCTGATTGGGGCATTGAAAAATAACTGGGAAGTCAGAAAATATCTACACTATAGGCATTTCTTCAAATTCCAGTTCTAATGCTGCTTAGCTGAGTGACCTTGGACAAGTCACTTAATTTCTCTGTATCTTGATTCCTTTATTTATAAAATGGAGCCAGTAGTACCATCCTCATACAGTTTTTTTTATTTGCTTTTTTTAGCTACAGGATTGATTTAATCAGTATGATATTGAAAGATCTGGGTGAATGAACAAACAGGCACCCTAGAACTGTGGGGATGTGTGAATGTCAACTGTCAAACCGTGTAAAATTTCTTAGTTTCTCATGGAAAACATTTTGTACACCTCAGTCCATCAGTGTCCAGATTCATCTGTTCTATTTTTTGCCTTTTTTTTTTTTTGGTGATATTACAACATAACATAGCATTTACTCCCAATTCCTGCCCCATGTAGAAAACTTAGATTATTTCAAACCCTTTCTTGAGTTCTTCAGTAAGCTGCCAGTCACTCTTCTGCATTCCATCTCTGAGCCAATCTTTGAGTGCATCGATGGACTGCAGGCTGATCTTAACTGACACGAATGTCTGTAGCTTTGAAATGTCTCCCAAACATTTCAGGAGATTCTCCAGGGATAGGTTCTATTTTGACACAGACTTCTTGGCCCTGTTTTGTGACATACACTTGTTTGTGGTTTATTTCAATACTTGTTACTATTCTGATGTCGATAAAGCTTTTGCTTGGGACACACATAGGTGTCCCTTGTTTCACCTGACCTGGTTCCACAGTCACCCCCATCACTACTGGATCTTGAGAGTTGAAAATATACTGAGGGAAGATTTTCATCTTGCAGGGAAATACTGCCCTCATACAGTTTTGAGGATTAGTGTGTTGATACCTATAACATACTGACAGCAGTGTCTCATGTATAAAAAGCACTCATTCAGTAAATGCCGTCCGCATTGTCATTAGTGTCAACTTGAAGAAGCTTGAACCTGGAGCTGGACGGTGGCTCAGCTGTATTGCACTTGCCTGTCGTATGTGAAGATCCAGGTTCGAACCCAGCACCACATACACAACTAAGTGTCAGAGCAATAAAATTCAGAAGAAAGACTAAATAAAATTGATTCTTTCTCCCCCTCTCTCCCTCTCCCTTTCTCTTTCTCTCTTAAAAAAAAAAAAAAAAGAAGAAGCAGCAGCAGCTTGAACCTGAGAGCAAAATGTGATAGTAAGTAGATAATATTTAAATAGATAGGGACATAAGATTATGGAAGTGTATTTTCCTCCTTAAGATTTAATGTCATGGGACTGGAGCGGGGTGGCTCAGTGGTTGTGCGCTTGCCTGGCATGCACAAGGCCACAGGTTCGAACCCTAGTACCATGTATGCAATGAAGTGTCGGAGCATCAAGGGCCACATTAAAAAAAAAAAAGCAACTAAATAAAATTGATTCTCTCTCTCTCACTGTCACACTCTCTTTTTTTTTTTAAGAGAGAGGGATTGTGAGAGAAAGAGACAGAATTTTTTATTTAGTTTTTCATGTGACTTTCGTTACTCTGACACTTCATTGTGTACATGGTTTGAACCCACGTACTCGCTCATGCCAGGCAAGTATCATCACCACCAAGCCACCACTTCAACCCTGTCCCTCTCTCTTTAAAAAAAAAAAAATAATAATAATAATAATAATGTCATGCTCTTTGTCTTTCCATGTTTCTAATGTTGCGCTGAAGTTTCTTATTCTCTTGTTTCTTACCAAGCCTACCAGACTTAATGTTGGCTTCCTTAACTCTCTAGACTAGATAAATATTTCTATGAATACTTCTTTTCTGCTTGTTTATTTTGAAAAAGAAACATCCACATACAGAGTTCATTTGATTTCTTTAGTTTTTGTTCCTTGAGTCAAAGCTGCCCTCCATTTGTGCAAATGAT
>PVKS010004995.1:0-88514 GCA_004027875.1 Aplodontia rufa
AGGATTTTTCTCTGTGAAGAATGCTTTGCAGTTGTGAAATAAGACCCACATGGCTGGAGTTGATAAATTGACCATTTGTGACGAACTTTGGTACTTGTTATGTTTTCACTATTATATAAAGTTGTATTTGGTATTTTTTGAGATGAAAAAAACATTTTCCCACCAAAGAAATTTTAGAATATATGGAAAAATACACTCAGATATATTTCTTCTGGCTTTTCACGCACATATAATATGAATGTAGTATTATTAATATGCTGTAGGCGCAAGTTATTATTGTTATTACTTTTTAAAGTAGCTTTATCTTATAGATGCTTCCAGGCTATTAAATATATTTTACAAATATATATATATATATGTGTGTGTGTGTGTGTACATATATATATATATATATATAATTTTAAAGAGAGAAGGACAGTGAGAGAGAGAGAGAGAAAGAAAGAGAATATCAATTTTTATTGAGTTTTTCACATGGCTTTCGTTGCTCTGACACTTATTGTGTACATGGGTGCTGGGGTTTGAACCCATGTACTTGTGCATGCTGGGCAAGTGCTGAGCTACTGCTCCAGCCCCTGTTTTACAAATACTTCAAGAACTGTACTTCTTTCTCCCTGTCTCCTCTCTTTCCCTGGTACTCAGGATTAAACCACCCTGGGGTACTTTAACCCTTTCTATTTTTTATTTTGAGACAGGGACTCACAAAATTGTTTAGAGCCTTGCTAAATTGCTGAGTCTGGCCTCGAACTTGTGGTCCTCCTTCCACAATCCCCTGAGTCACTGACATTATAGACATGTGCCACCGTGCATGGCCCTGTATAGTACTATTACAGGTTGAATAATACATGTTACTTAAGATTTTCCTACTGTTGATTATTTAGGTTATTTGCTCTGACTTGCGAGAGTAAGTAACATTTGAATAAATATTCTTGTCCAGTAATTATTGTATTTTAGATCATATCCCTGAGATATGTTTCATTACACAAAATACTGGATCAAGTGGTATGAAATATGTATATCTATAATTCTGGAATAGAATTTTGTTAATAAATGGAAAGAACTGTAACCCAAAAAGTGTTAAGACTTAAAGCTAAAACTGAATGGAATCCCCAGACCATTTTTAATTTTGCCATTATTTGAACATAATCTCACTAACAATAGAAAGTACTAATAATTTGGTTTTATATCAAAATTGATTTCTTAATTTTACATTTTTGTATTCTGATAGGTGCACTCAACAGAGTACAGAAGTTGAAGTAAATGTTCTGAATGCAGTAGAATTTATGCCAATTCCTGAAATAAATTTTACACAAGAAAGTATGAATTTTCTTGGAAATCAGGCCTGAAATGTTGGAAAACCTAGACTGTTAGGGGCTCTGAAGTAACAATTGACCATTTTTATCTGGAGGATTATATTTTATCAAGGCTTTGTAATCTCAATTTAATCTCATATTTAATCTCAATAACTAGAACTGGGGCTTGATCCTTTGGGTATTGAAGTAGGTGAGTCAGTTGGTGAAGAAAATACCGAGATACTGAAGATCCAGTCCTGGCATGAGGTCTCATCACCACTAAATGTACCCCTGGTGGAGAAAGGTGTCCTGGTGTGTGTCGTTGCTGTGGTCTTTATTGGGAGTATAGTGAGGGTGTCTTCAAGTGAGCATGATGATTAATATGAGGGTGTTTAACAAACCGTTAGCTTACTTTGCATACATGAGTAACATTTTAAGGAACAATTTTCCATATAGTTAATGAGAAAATAAAGTCAAACATCCTTTAATATGATCCAAAGTTTGATCCACTGGTGCAGAGTAAAAAACATTAAGTTCCCATTAACATTTCATTAGAAAGGGAATTTGGATAAAGTTGGATTTTTCCACATTGATTATGAGATGAAAGGGCAACCATTTTTCTTTACTACCCTGAATCTTAATTCTTGTATCATGCCCAGAAATAACATCACCTCATTTCCCCCACCTTTTTTTTTAAACATTGTTGTCACACATTGACTTAAGGTGCTATTCTGCTTTTAGAAAATTTCTTTTCTCCTACTCAAGTTACTTTTTTTCCCAGCCTGTTACTTCTGCTGGGAAGCTTTAGTTTGACTTCTTGCACACCTGGTCCTACCTCATAACCTAGACAGCAAATAAATCCATTTCAAAATCTCTATCTCCTTAAAATGATGTGCCTATACAGACCTGTCCAGCCTCCAAAAAGATGTCAAAGGGTGTGCAAACCCTGTCTTTAAAGCCATTACTTGACTTCTCATCTTCCTGAGCTCAAATTTTGTTTTCCTCAGAAGTTGAAGATATTGGCTTAGTTCTCTGCCCCGCAACCCACCCCATCCCATCCTATGCCAGCCCACATGTGTCTCCCAGATAAAAATCTCCTTTTTTTTCTCCTATCTGGAATTTATCTTTCTATGTATGATCCATATTTTGACTTTTCCTCTACCTACATTTTCTGTCTCCTTTTTAACTTGGTATCTTCCTCTCCATTAGCTCCCACTATTTAGTGTTTTTCTTTTTCTTTTTGCAGTCCTGGGCATTCAACCTAGTGTCTCATGCACGTCCTGTACTGCTGAGCCACATACTCAGCCCTTTCATTTGGTCTTCGCATGGGAAGGAGAAAGTGTGTACTTCAGACACACCAAGCCCTTCACTTGGCTGTGCTGCCCCTAACTGTTGAATTCTTGCTTTATAGCTCCTTTCTCAGCTATCTCTTTCTGGGACCAGTATTAACCTATAGCTCTTGCCTGTGCCCTTCTTGTTGACTAGGCGTCCCAGACTATGCCTCACCTTGCCATCCTAATATGATTTTCATCTCTTTCCTCTACTCTACTCTAAAATCTAAGTATTTATCCAGTCTTGCTAATAATTTTGGTAATATGCAAAGACCCATCCTTTTTTCCCCTCTGCCCTAATTTGGAGACCTCAGGTGCAGTTATCTATGATATATCTTTTATCTATGATTCCCCTGTGTTCTGGTTTCTGTTACACAACATTTCCACTCTGTTCATCCTCCTGTTTCTAGGTTAGAAACCCCATGGAAAATAGCAAGAATGTGAAGTGTTGAATATGTCAAATAGCTTAATTGAATCCTTTTACATTGTATATGTACATCAATATATCATGTTATACACCAGAAATAAAGTCAACTCTCTTTATCTATGTGTTTTTTATTCTTGGATTTGAAAAGCTGTGGATAAAAGTATTTGAAGCTGTAGATGGTAGGTTAGAGTGGGCAACTTAGTCAGACTCTGTCACCAAAATAAGAAAAACAAAAATTGGGTGGGGATGTAGCTCCATGGTAGAGTGCTCATGCTTGGGATCCTGGGTTCAATCAAAAAAATTAGCAATTTGAAGATAAAAAATACAAACTAAAATGTAATTTTAAAATAATTTACATAGCATTTGCCTTATATTAGGTAATATGAATAATCTAGAAATGACTTGAAGTATATAGTGGAAATCATGTAGATTATATACAAGTACCACTCCATGCAAATTTTAGAATTTGGATTGATAGTCTTAGAACTAATCCCCCACAGTTATAAATTTGTATTTGTTGATTAAAATATATATAAAATTTCAAAAACCTCCACTTGCTGAAGGAAGCAAATAGTGAATGGTTCAGAAGTGTTTGTAATTGTGCCAATTGACAGAAAGCGGGTCTTCAGACCCCTATCCCTGTACTCATCCTCCACAACTGCACTGTTGAAAAGGAACCAGAAGCAAGAGGCAGAGAGACCTGAGCATCAGAAAAGAGGCTCCTGACCTGTTTGCTAAGTGACACTAAGTGGTGGAGGGTTTAAAAATGTTTATTTATTGGAGGGACTGGGATGCCACCTCAGTTAATGGTTATTGAATATGTACCCCTCCTCCTTTTCAACCATCCATTAAAAGTCATGTTACATAGTGTATCTGAAAACAGGATGCAGTGTGATGCTAAAGCATGACTTTTATCCTAAAAAACAAGAATATGAAATTAGCTAAAGCAGAAACAGACTTAGCAATATGAAACCTAGAGAAGGGCAAGATATGTGCTCTGACCAAGATTCATTTCCTGGGATGCTAACTCAACAGCTTCGTAAGGTACCCAGGAAAGTGACAATGAGTTAGATATACCATGGAAATTTTTTTTCTGCATGATGCTTTCAAAATATTGGGATATGATGAAAATTAGGAGCTAAATATCAAAATTCAAATCAAAAGAGGAGGTGGAGGGGATTAGTTTGAGATTCTTAATAGTCTGATCTTCTATGTGTATGGAAAGGTTTTTTTAATCTATTTTTAATGGAAGGAAATCTGATCAGTACTCTGTTATTATGGTTGGGCTTTGTTCCAAGATTTGGAGACCATAGACTTTGGAACAATGCAGCTCTCCATCTGCAATTATTCTGGACACATTCCTGTGCATTTCTGGTTTGAATTTCCACAATGAAATTGTTGCCAGTTGATGTTTAAAAGGTTATTATTTTATTTTAAATATTTGATTAACATGAATTGTAAAATGTGTTTTGTTAAAGAAAGGAATCCCATGAATTCTAGATAGCGTTGCCATCAAAAACTATTCCCCTGCTCAAGCTTATTAAAATGAAGTATAAAAAAAGCTTAGATTTTGGTGAACCCTTGAAAACATGCACTATATAAGTTTCAACAGTAATAGTTCTTGGATCTTTCATAATCCAGAGAGGTTCTGAAAAATCTAGAGAGTACATTATTACATGTTAATTACCTTTTATAATACATAATCTTAGAGGTAAAAAAGGGCTGAATACTACATTATTATTTGAGGAACTTAGGGAAAATATATGATTAAGTCATAATATTTAAATTAAATAAATGTTACAAGTTGAGCATTTCATGAAATTAATTATATTAAAAACTACTTCATAAACTGAGTAGAGGCATTTTACTATAAAGCAGATTTTTGTGTTAACTTTTTAAAATCAACAATAGCTTCTTTAAATCTAACATAAACATATTTCAGTTAATCTTATTCATTTGTCTCTCCCTGTTCTGCCTGATTCTTGTTTATTTAATTGAGCATGCCTTGAAGATAGGTACTATGCCAGCTGGCTTCTTTACTTAGCACAAAGCAAGGAAAAATTTAAAATCATAATCTATATTTTCATTACAAGAAAGTTGTTACTCCTATTTTGTCATGTGCCTTCCTAGTTTCAGTGGGACATACCTTATCTTTCTTTAAGAAGTCCCTCTAGGAAACATTTGAAGGGCAGTGTGAGGTTTGAATGAGGTCTAAGCCTTCCTTTTCCCCAGCTGCTAATTGAGGTCTTGCGTTGAATGGATAATGAACACCCACAGAGTACTGGAAACCTCATTTTAGTAGGAAGCATCCATTTCGTCCTTCACTGAACCTCTTCTAGAGTTGCTAATGAGTAACAAAACAGACCCATTTGAATTCTAGTTCCTATTTCCCTGCCTTCTTTCTGGTGGAGATGTTAATAAGTTGTAATGCAATAAAAAGTTTTAAAGGCCAGCAGAAGGTGAGATGCTAAAGAAGAATTAATGAAAATATTTAAAAAAATTTTCTAAACAGATTTACAATTCTGGTCTAAATGGAGTAACATCCTCTTTCCTACATCATTCTTAAAAGGAATGACAACAACAAAAACAGTGGAAATAACTCAGTAAATAAACACTGGGAGAATCTGAAGATCAAAAGAGAATGGGCTGCCTGAAGATCTCAGGACTTGAAGAACAACGTTTCACCGAGTTTTTTGAGTTACCTTTTTACTTTTCATGTGTTCCAGACTGGGCACTGGAAGCTAGCAACCTGGTACTGCTAGAGAACACAAATACAAAGCTCAAAAACAGCCCAGCCAAAAGTAAAAGGAAAGGATGGCCTAATAAAATAGAAATCTTTTCAATCATGCCTCCCCTACTCCAACCAAAGGCCAATTGAAAAACTGACATATTTCCTTCCAGTGATTTGACAGGGCTATGCTGGGAACCCATCTTCCACTCACCATCCAGTAGGAACACGTGAATGTGCTTCCTACAAGAACGTAGGAACACAGAACTGAACATCATCTATTCACAGGATCTGATTGACTTTATAGAGCACTCACTCAAGAGCAGCATACACATTCTTTTCAAGTATCCATAGAGCAATTCCCAACAGAAACCATATTCTGAATCATAAAACAAACCTTGATACATCTAAACGAATTCACATCATAAAGTTTGTTTTTTATGCATAATAGAACCAAACATAAAATGAATGACAGAAAGACAACAGGAAAATCTCCAAGCCATTGGAATTAAGCAATAAACTTTCAAATGACTCATGGGTCAAAGAGGTGGTCTCAAAGAAAATAAAGATATCTGTAGCATTTCATGAAAATGATAATCTAGCATGTGAAAATTTGAGGGTCACAGTTAAAACAATGTTAATACAAAAAAGTTACAGCGATAAATCTAATATTTTTAAAAAAGGAAAGCTCTCAAATTTAAGTCTTCAAAATGTGGAAAAGGGAGATCAAAATAAACTGAAAAGGAGTAGATGTTAGGAGAAAATTCTTGCTCTTAAAAGCAAATTGTGATTGAAGGGCTAGAGTTGTAGCTCAGCCATAGAGCATATCCTTAGCATGTATGATGCCCTGTGTTCAATCCCTGGCACCAAAAGAAAGAAATTTTAAACAACAGCAGCAAAAAAAGTGGAAGCCTCAACCATAGAAAAAGCTGGCTTTTCAAACTTAGGTCAATTACTTTGGCAAATGTTGGACAAAAATAAAAAGAAGCAAGAAACCAATCACCAACCACGAAAATAATCAGAAAGAACCATTATGCATCCTGGAAACATGTAAGGAATACAAGGTAAGCGATGAACAACTTTACACACACAAATTCGCCAATTTAGAAAAAAAATAGATAAATTCCTTAAAATACACAAATTACTAAAACACTCCCAAAATGAAACAGATAATCTGAATAGTCCATTAACGACTAAAGAAATTAAATTTGTAATTAGAGTTTCCCAAAACAGAAATCTCTGAGCACAGATAATTTTACCAGAGAATTTTAGAGTACATTTAAAGAATTAGCACTAGTTATTCACAATCTTCTCTAGAAAATAGAATAGAAGAGAACCATTCCTGACTCATTTTATGAAGCCAGTATTACACTAATACGAAAACCAGATGAAGACAATGGATATACAACGGAACTACTAGGGAACACAATCTCTGAAGAATGTTGGCACAAAAATCTGGAACAAAATATTTGCTAATCATATCCACCAATATATCCATGGAATGATATTCTGACTAAATGTGATTTATTCCAGGTATGTAAGTCTGGTTCAATAAATGAAAACCAAACAATATAGCTACCATATCAATGGTCTTAAGAAGAAAACACATACACATAGAAAGGCATCTGAAAAATATAGTACCTATTCATGGTAAAAGTTCTCAGCAAACTAACAGAATTTCTTGAATTTATAAAGAGAACTTGAAAAATACCTATAGTTGTTATCATGCTTAATTGTGCTGTTATCATGCTTAATTGTGCATGACCAGATTCTTTCCCCAAAAGATTATGAACAAGGCAAGGCTTTCCACTCTCACCTTTCTTATAGTAGTTGCTATTGTAGAACAAGAAAAATAATTAAAAGGCATACAGCTTGGAAAGGAAGAACTAAAACTCTTCCTGTTTGCAGATCACATGGTGAGTTCCACAGAAAATCCCAAGGGATTTACATAAAAATGGCTGGAACTAATTCATGAAATTCAACAAGGTCAAAGGATCCAATGTCAATGCAAAAATCAATCTTCATACTAATAATAAATATGTGGGAACCAAGAATAAAGTAAAAACATAACAATTCACAGGCACCCCAGGCCAATGAAACACTTATACATAAACTTAATAAAACCTGTACAGCTCTTATATACTGAAATGCTGGTGAAAAAAATGAAAAAACACCTAAACAAAAGAGAAGTCTCTTGTTTTCATAAATTGGAACACTTAGCAGTAAGACACAAATTCTGCCCTAATCACTCTTATTAATTTTATGCAATCCCTGTTAAAATCCCAAAAAGTTTTTTTAATAGGTACAGACAACTCATATTTATGTGGGAAATAATAGCTTACAAGTATAGAGAAAATAATCTACAAAAAGTGTTTCCTTTTCTTGGGAAGGGGACACTATGCAGTGACTTTACTTACTGTAGAGCTAGAGTAATCAAGAGGGTGCTGTATTGATTAAGGGTTAGACACACACCTGTGGAACAGAATAGTGAACCCAGAAATAGACCCACACAATTATGCCCAACCAATTTTTTTTTCTAGAGAGAAGGACAATGAGAGAGAGAGGAAGAGAGAGAGAGGGAGAGAGAACCAATTTTTATTGAGATTTTCCCACAGGACTTTCATTGCTTTGACACTTAGTTCTGTACATGGATGCTGGGGTTTGAACCCATGTACTTGCGCCTGCCAGTAAAGCGCCATAACCATTGAGCCACCTCTCCAGCCCCCCAAACAATTTTTAAAAAGGTTCAAAAGTATTTCAGTGAAGGAAATGGTAGTCTTTTCAATTATGGTGATGAAGCAAAGAAGCTTTGACCAAAACTTCAGAGTTAAACACACATTCACACAAAATGGACTTAAGTATAAAATGTAAATTGCAGAAGAATATATGGGAGATCATTTTTGCAATCTGGGGCTAAAAGAGGATTTCTTAGACTCAGTACTCTTAAGTATGTGTCATAAAAGGAAAATTGATGGATTAGTCCTCATCAAAATTAAAATCTTTGCTTTTCAAAAGACTCTGTGAAAGAAGATGAAAAACTGAGCTATGTACTCAGAGATGATGTCTGTGACCCATGAATTCAACAAAGGATTTGGATCTGGAACATATAAGTATAAACAAATCTCCAAATTCAGCAGTAACAAATAATTCAATTAAAATGTGTTAAAGAGGGCTGGAGATGTAGTTCTGTGACAGAGTGCTTTTTTAGCTCTCTGAACACTCTGGGTTCCATCCCCAGCACTGAGGAAAAAAACATAAGCTAAACTACGAGGTGACATTTCACAAAAGAGTATATACTCATGGCAGATAAGCACTGAAAGATGAAAAGATGCCCAACATGATTAGCTGCTAGGAAAATGCAAGGAAACCCACAATGAGATATTTGTAGACACCTATAAGGATGATTATAATTTTTTAAAAATGACAACATTCGATGCTGGTTAAAATGTGGAAAAACTATCACTTGTACATATCAGGTGGAAATGTAAAACATCACACTCACTCTGGAAAATAAGTTGGCAGTTTCTTGTAAAATTAGTTAGGCAATTTCCTTACAACCCAGCAGTTGTGCTTTCTGGGATTTGTACCAGAGGAATGAAAACCTGTGGTTACATGATAACCAATAAACAAATGTTCATAGCATCCTTATTTTTAATAGCCCAAATTTGCAAACAAACCTTACATCCTTATCTTATGGATTGTTAAATCAACTGTGGTATATCTGTACCATGGAATACTACTCAGTAATAGAACAAATGAACTATTGATACATGGAACAATTTGGATGGATTTCATACAATTATGCTTATTTTATTTATTTTTTATTTTTTTCAGGGCTGAGGACTGAACTCAGGGCCTTGCGCGTGCTAGGCAAGCGCTCTGCCACTGAGCTAAATCCCCAACCCTCCAATTATGCTTATTTTAAATGCCTAATCTTGGGGCTGGAGCAGCGGCTCAGCTGTTACGGCACTTGCCTGGCATGCGCCAGTATGCGAGTTCAAACACCCACACCACGTACACAACAAAGTGTCCAAGGAATGAAAATCACATGAAAAACTAAATTTAAAAAATTGCTTCTCTCTCTCTCCTCTCTCCACTGCTCCCTCTTTCTTTAAAAACAACCTAATCTCAAAAGGTTATATACTGTATTTTAATTACATAATAATTATAAAATGATAGATAAGATTATAGAGAAAGAGAACACATCAGTTGCCAGTGGTTGGAGATTGCAGGAGCAGTGGTGGTAGTGAGTTTGGGTATAAAGACGTAGAAGGAGGGAGGCTTGTGCTGTTAGAACCCAACTGTAACTTGATTCTTGTTACCAAAATCTATATATATAATAAAAGTATATAACTACCCACCATACACACAAATGTATGCATGTAAAACTAGGGAAGTCTGAATGAGGTAGTGGATTTTACTGTGATGGTTTCGTCTTAAATATCCCCTAATGGATTATGTGTGAAAGGCTTCGGTTGCCAGCCTGTGATGAATGGGGTGGTGGTGGTAGGACCTTAGCAAGTGTAGTCTAGTGGTAGGAAGTTAGATCAAGGAATGAGGATGTGCCCCTTGATAGATTAATGGGACCCTGGCCTCTTCCTTTCTCTCTGCTTCCTGGCCACCATGATGTGAGCAGTTTTGCTCCACCATGCAGTCCCTGATATGAGGTACTGCCTTACAATAGACCCAAAAGAAATTGAAACCTCTGAGACCACACACCAAAATATACCTTTCCTCCTTTTAAGTTGATTATCTCAGGTAATTTGTCACAGTGACAGAAATCTGAAACATATTCTTTGTTTTAATGTTATATTAAGGTTATATAAGATGCTACCATCAGAGAAATCTGGGTAAAGGGTGTATGGAACTTCCTAGTATTTTTTTTGCAACATTCTGTGAATTTATTCTTATTAAAAAAATTGTAGGATCTGAAGCAGTGGCTCAGAGGTTGGAACACTTGTTGGAATGCCTGAGGACACGGGTTCAAACCCCAGCACCACATACACAAGTAAATGTTGGAGAAACAAAGGCTAGATGAAAAAATAAATAAGATTGATTCTGTCTTTCTCTCTCCCTCACTCTCTCCTTCTTAAAAAATCTGAAGATACATACATACACATAAATATACATACATAAATAAATATCAATAAATGAAATTTATCTGGAGAATATAATTTGAAAATAAGAGTTTCAGTGTTAGGAGTTCAATATTAAATATTTTGATCAAAGTTTTTGTTATTGTTGATGAGTTAAGCTGAAAATAATTTCCACTATAGTTGATAGCACCATTTAAATTTTAAAAAATTACACAAACCAAAACAGGAGTCATAAAAGTAATTAAATGTCCACATAGCCTATCTAATTTTCTAAGTGAAATACCTGAGAATTTTTATGCTTGATCTTAGTGTCAAATTTAATTATTCAGAAGCTAAGCCTTGATCCATACCAAATTTCATGGATAAGTTCATGTAGATGGGGCTCTGTTTTTGTGCCTTGTTCATCTCACCCTGTGTTAAACTGATTCTCTTTTGACTATATTGAGCTTCACAGGCATTTTAGTGGGAGATACAGTCTTGATCACACTAGAAGGGCTTTAAGCACATAGGACCCACAAAGGACTTTTATTTTTTTATGCAGTTGGCCTCATTTTCTCCCTCAGCTTTCCCATCTGTAAATCTTTTCTTATTGAGGAGAGTGAAAAAGGAATATGTTTCAAAGAATCCTGAAATGTACTTCTTAGAGATGAATGGTCAAAGCATAAAAATTATTGTTGTTACTTGTTTGCATATTCATTTTTATCTGGGGATCAACACAATCACAACTTTGAGTTCCTTGCTGGTTGGATAGTAGAAATGGAAATGGTACAAGGTAAGTGTTCCTCAGGAGGAGTGAATTGGCAGATGGGCAGGAGAATCATTATGATGACAGAAAATGGACTTTTATTATTAATGTTGTCATACTATATTTTTCTCAGTAACAAAAGAGACAAAACTAGTGTGATGTTCATTTTTCCTGTACTTTTTTATTTTCTTTGTTCTGGAGTAGACTGTCCATTGATCCAATGGAACTTTTATGAGAATACTGAATTATACTCTGGCATCATTCGGAATTGGAAAACATTTATAATACATATCGATAACCAAGTGCTTACAATTTATAACAGGTAAAAGATCACACAGTTAAATATCTAGGGATATGGGCTGAGTAGAAATGGGAGGCAAAAAGAAAATATATTTTATTTCTTGGGTATTATTTTTTGAAGAAAATAGAGTCCATGACAATGAAATGATGGGATGGGAAGACTTGATATTATCTAGTTATTCATCATTCCCAAATTAATATGTATCTAATATATATTCCCAGCTGTAGTCCTAATTTTTTGGCAGCGACTTGATAAATTGATAAAGTTCACTTGGTAGAATAAATGAATGAAAAATAACAAACTTTGGGGAAAAAGTTTGATTATGAACTTTGCTGATGAGGTATTTAAAAAACAGTATGGAATGAGAAGAGCTAAATCACATCAGGTACTGGAGCATGCCCAGCACACACACACACATACATGCACTCTTCCCTCAGCCCCATGAGGTAAGCTCTGCTATCATCAGTAGTGACATTTGTATGGTGACAAACTGCAGGACCTCTTAGTTTTTTGTTGATCTACCTGGAATCCAGACCTGGAATCTGTTCCTCACCTTGGTTGTTGGCTTCTCCTGCTTTCTCTACCTTATGATCACTTCCAAAAATGCATGTTTGTGTTGTGGAACCTGGCAATATTCTTTATTGCTTATTATTTAAACCAAGAGACTTTTGAGAGTAAAAGGTGGCATTATTAATGCCTAACTGGGGCAAGGATGAAGAGTCCAGGCTTGTCTGGATAAAGTGGGACCGCCAACAACTATTGTTAAAGCTGGTGTGCTTCTCCTCATCAGGAGGCCAATGCATGTCCAAAGGTGGGCTTGTAAAGGTCCTGGGAGGCTTCTAATGAGGGAGTGCGTTGCCCTAGGCGTGGAAGGAAGAGAGGTTTTGTGAAATGCCCACAGGGCCCAGAAAGGTCTTATGGAAGTTTGATGCTGCAGAGTGGAAGCAGGAGATGGCCTTAGGAAGGGGACCTCACACTGGGGGCTGTTGTGGCTGTCCTGGAAGTCAGATGCAGGGTGTATCTTTGGCCTTATGTAATGCCATTTCTCCTTCCAGGGAATCAGCCCTCAATTGCACAGAACCTGTTATCTATTTGGGAATGTGCCTTGGTCCTTGAAGAACCAGCCTGCCTTCCCTGTTTGTGGTAACTGATTGTTTCTATCCCTGAGCCCCACATGCACCTCAGATGCACTTTCCACAGTTTCTATGGAGTGTTGTCTCACAGAAGCGTGTCTGCTGCTGGCCTCCCTGCTACTACAGGGCAGAGACCTCAGGCAGCCTCCCTGGCCTTTCAGCTGAGCCTGGGACCAGAAAACAGAGAGAATGGTGAAGGTGGGGTACACGAGTCATTTGTTTGGTCCTGGGAAGCTCCAAGTGTTTGAGCAATAGTTAAAGAAATCAACACTGTCTTAAAGGAAGATGATTTTGTTGGCAACTTGATTGAACACAGGGGAGTGTTAGAGACAGAGATAAATGAGTAGACTGTGCAGGTGTGAGACAGGTGGTCACAAGGTCTGAATTAAGGTGTTGGCTGGAGGCCTTCTCTTATGTGTATCTACTTTTATTTTCTAAAGATAAGAATAGATTTTATTTTAATCTCATTCTTCCTCTTTCTGTTTTATAAATTCCTTCAAGTCTTTTCCTAATAAATTTCTTTATTTCTCTTTTCCAAATTTGTGGTCTAAGCACACCAAGTAATTACTATTTAGAAGCACCTGGTCCATGAGAAAAGAAACACACCATCCTATCAGCTGCTTCAGTCACTCATTGCCACCTGACCATCTACTTGAAAAAAAATTAATTAATTAATGCATTAGCTCATTCAATGAATGTTTATTGAACACCTACTGATTCCATAATGGATTTCTATTCCTGAGCAACAACATTGGAGCAAATTCTGTGAAAAAATTAAAGATTTCTATCAAGAAGATAAAGCTATCTTGATTTTTATTTCTTTTGCAGTACTGGAGATTGAACCCAGAGACTCATGTAGTCAAGTGCTATACCACTGAGGCACACCTCAGCCTTTATCTTGATTTAAAAAAAAAAAAACATTTTCTCTGGTCATCATTTGTGACATCAGTAGACACAAGAATATCATTTACAAAATTGTAATTGTGTTGTGAAGCACTATTGCTGTTTGAGAATGAGCCTGTATGGGTTTCTATAGGTGCTGTTCTGGCCTAACATAACACAGGACGGAACCTGGACAGAAGTTCCCTGTCTGCCTCCCTGCATCAGCTGTGCTAGAGCTCAGCAGAGCAATAGTGCTGGACACTAATCACCTGGGCTCCTCAGGCCAGTTTGTCAATTCCCTGAGCCCAAATCTCAACCCCTATCTTAGAAAATTACCTATCAGGAATGCTGATAGACTAAGTCAGGCTGGGCAAGGTGGCGTGTGCCTGTGGTTTCAGCACTTAAGGAGGCTGAGACAGGAAAAATGCTTGAACCCAAGTGTTCAAGACCAACCTCCACAACATAACAAGCCTCAGTCTCAAGCAAACAGAAACTAAATAAGACATAACCAGAAGTGACTATTACACATAGTGAATACATCCTAAATTCTTTTTTTTCTTTTTTTATTGAGAAATTTATTTGTTGAACAATCGTACAAATTTTAACAAAATAATATATAATGTATATAGATTCTGAAAATTGGATTTACCCCCAAGAGTGCCCCCCCAATTACCCACCCTTATCCCTCCCTTCCCCTTCCCACAACATCTCTAAAAAAAGTATTAGGTTGTGTAATGTCACATGATATCTGGATTTAACACCTGATAATAGACCACCTCTCTTAATGGCCAGGGTCTAGTTCCAGCCTCCATAGATGAGTGAAGACATTTGACCCTTGGTTTTCTGGATTATGCTGATTTCACTCAGTATAATTTCTTCCATAGCTATCCATTTACCTTCAAAGGCTGCAATATCATTGTTTCTAATTGCTGTGTAAAACTCCATGGTATATATGTACCACAGCTTTTGGATCCATTCATCCAGTGAGGGACATCTGGGTTGTTTCCATGATTTAGCTATTGTAAATTGAGCTGCTATGAACATAGATATTGCCGTGTCACTATAATGTGCTGATTCTAAATCCCCTGGAAAGATACCTAGGAGTGGAATAGCAGGGTCATATGGTGGTCTCATCCCTAATTTTTTGAGGATTCTCCACACTGCTTTCCAAAGGGGCTGTACCAGTCTGCAGCTCCACCAACAGTGTGTTAGTGTGCCTATCTCTCCACAGCCCCTCCAGCATCTATTACTGTTTATTTTCTTCATTTTTGCCATTCTGACTGGCATGAGGTGATATCTTTTGCATTTCTCTGATTATTAGTGATTTAGAGCACTTCCTCATGCATTCATTGGCTTGATCAATGTGCTCTGTTGAGAAGTTTCTATTTAGCTCTTTCGCCCATTTATTGATTGGGTTGTTTGTGTTTTTGTAGTTGAGGTTTTTGAGGATTTTGTAGATTCTGGATATGAGTCCCCTGTCTGAGGAATCATAGCCCATGATTCTTTCCATTTCCGTAGGAAACCTCTTCACTCTTTTTGATTGTTTCGTTGGCAGTACAAAAGCTTTTTAGCTTAATGGCATCCCATTCACTGATTTTTGACTTTACTTCCTTCACTTTAGGAGAAATGTTGAGAAAATCTTTGCCTACTCCCAAATGCTGAAGTGGTGGACCTAATTTGTCTTCCATCAGTTGCAAGGTAGCTGGTTTAATTCCTAGCTCCTTGATCCATTTTGATTTGATTCTTGCGCAAGGTGGAAGATATAGGTCTAATTTCAACTTTCTGCAAGTTGCTGTCCAGTTTGACCAGCACCATTTGTTGAAGAGGCTGTCTCTCCTCCATGTAATATTTTATCCCCCTTTGTCAAAAATCAGATGTTTAAAGATTTGAGGGTTTGTTTCAGGGTCTTCTATTCTATTCAATTGGTCTTCTTTCCTATCTTGATACCAGTACCATGCTGTCTTTGTTACTACAGCTCTGTAGTATAGTTTTAAATCTGGTGTGGCAAAACCACCTGTTTCATCTTTCTTGTTTAGTAGTGTTTTGGCAATTCTAGGTTTCTTATTGTTCCAAATAAATTTGAGAATTGCTTTTTCTATGTCTGTAAAGAACGACATAGGTATATTTATAGGGATAGCATTAAATCTATATAAAGCTTTCAGTAGAATGGCCATTTTTATTATATTAATTCTTCCTAACCAAGAGCATGGGACCTCTTTCCATCTTCTTAGGACATCTTGGATTTCATTCCTCAATGACTGATAATTTTTGTTGTAGAGATCTTTGATTTCCCTTGTAAGGTTAATTCCCAAGTATTTCATTCTTTTCGATATTTTGAATGGGACTGATTTCCTGATTTCTTCATCAGACCTATTATTATTAGAGTATAGGAAAGCTATTGATTTGTGGGTGTTGATCTTGTATCTGCCACTTTGCTAAATCTCTTTCTTTTCCATTTACCTCATCAAATGTGAAAAACCCAACTTCTCTTCCTCTATTATATATGCTGTGTTTTATGCAGATGTATGCCTAATCTTTCCCAGGTGAACATGTCTAACTCTCGAGACAACATAGCTCAGGTAGTTAGGAAATCTGGTCAGAGAAAGAGCATTGGTTCTTACCAAAGACTGAGGTTCGCTTTTCTTGACTGCAGCTGCAAAGTTACACCTTGTTTGGAAGGGAATTCCAAGATAGGGGTAGGAGGTGGTGACAACAAGCAGTGTCAAAGAGTGAAGACAAGTACCATGAGGGGTTGCTAATATGCATTGGTGGCTGTCAGAGATTCACTCCTCTCAGTTTGTGAAATCAACATGTGAGAGCATTTGTTTAGCATTTATTCCTTGCAAATATTTTGTATTTTTATTTATACCTTTTTTTATGAAGAGAGAGAGAGAGAGAGAATCAATTTTTATTGAGTTTTTCACATGGATTTCGTTGCTCTGACACTTAGTTGTGTACATGGGTGCTGGGATTTGAACCCGTGTACTTGTACATGCTGGGCGAGTGTTGTAACTGCCGAGCCACAGCTCTAGCCCCTATTTATATCTTTTAAAAACGTTTTAGTATAAAAGACATTATAATTATAACCAAATAAAAGGGTCAGGGTCAGGGCTCTCTCAGTCACTGTAATTGACAAATCCATGCAATTTGTCAATAAGTCAAAAGACTCTTAAAAAAGTTGGTATCGTTTGTTTAGTGAGTTATCTTCCAGCAATTTACCACACACATTCAGGCAGAATCTTAGACAAAGATCTGTGTCACATTGTCATTTTGTTAGCAGCAAAGCAGAAACAAACTAAATGGTCAATGTGTAATGTGCAAAAAATATTATATAGTGATAAAAATTAATATCTTTGAAAGTATTTCTTGATTGGACAATGCCCATATGATATAAGTAAAAAAATAGGAAATAGGATATCAAATGGTGTGAACATTGTATGAACAGAATGGGTCCTCCAATATTAGGGCATATGCAAAGCATATGCATAAATGTTTGTACATATATATTAGACACAAATGTGTATACACACTTATATATATATATATATATATATATATATATATACACAGAGAGAGAGAAAGAGAGAGATTGCAGCACATCAAAATGTAGAAGTGTATATTTCATCTGGATAGATTGCAGAAATTCTTCTGTTTTATTCTGTGTACTAATTTTTTTCTTCAAATGTTATAAAATCTGATTTTTTTCCTTCTCTGTACAACATCTACTCATTAATTACATTCCATAGCAAATGCAGAACTGATCAGAGGACATTTTTCCTCCTGATATGCAAACTTCATCTTTAGTTTCAGTTTTTATCTTGAGGAGAACATTTTCATTTACATAGACAAAGAAAGAAAAGTTCATCTAATTTCACATCATTGCAGTTACTAATTTTGTGTTCCTCTTATGTTCCATGTTCAGCCCTATTGTGCACTGAGTTTACCCCTAGGTGGTCAAGCCACCACTGTGCTGGAGGTCCCAGCCTTTTGAAACCTACAACAGAATGACAGACATGGATTGCTTTTGCAAGCAAATGTTTCACAAACTAATCAGGAGGGATCTGGTGGCCTCAGCTGTGTCCATAAGAAAAGGTGTACAGCATTTCTCTTCTCGTCTGGGACTGAGACACACTTCAGAGAGAACATTGTTGTTCCCAGAGGCCAGATGGTGACACTGGAGGCTGAGAGAAGGCTAAACCTAGAGGGAAAAGGCCATACTTTGCCTGTTGTCATCCTTATTGGAAAATGCATCTTTCCAGATGTAACTCAGCAGTGGTGATACATTATTTTTCCTTTAAGAGTGTTCCTGCTGCAGTGGTGGTTCAGCAGTTACAGTGCTTGCCTGGCATGAACATGGATGTGGGTTTGAACCCCACATACACAATGAAGTGTCAGAGCAACACAATGAAGCTAAATAAAATTGATTCTCTCTCTCTCTTTCTCTCTCTCTGTCACTGTCCCTTTCTCTTTAAAAAAAAAAAAAAGAGTGTTCCCATCCATCCAACCATCCAACCTCTTCAAGCCCATTCTCTTCCTTTTCATTCAAGGGTTGTTGTTGTTTAATTATTTCTTTCAGTAAGTATTCATTGAGTACTTGCTGTCCGCAGGTACTGTCTCCCATTGTGTGAGGTTGAAATGGCAGCAAATTCTAGCCGTCTGCTGTGAAGAACATTTGTGCTAATGACAGATGGTGTTTAAGATGCAGGTGCTTCTGCAAGATTGTGTTGCTCAGGAATGTTATAGCTCAGCTGGTGTAACATTAAGTGATTCGTGACTGTGATGTCTTTGCTTTAGGTCAGAAAGCTGCTCTGTGCTACTGATCCATAACTCTGTGGTGCCCCACCCCATGGGAGCTCAATTGTTGGCTTTTCTTTAGAAGAATTGGCCTTCTCCTTGAAGCCCAAGGATTCTCCATGTAGAGTGGCGGCCCACAGTGACACTGGCAATACACTTTCATCAAACTCCAGATGAAAGGTGCCTGATCTGAACACTCAGCTAATGATTTCAGAAAGAGTAGTCCTCAAGACAGCAATTTCTGTCATGTTTTATTATTTTCTTCCCCATAAACTGTTGGGTAAAGGAAATTCCCTTTACCTCAGGTTGAAACAAAGCCTAAGTTAGGACTTAAAATTTTATCATGTTATTGAAAAGTACATTTCTCATCTCATTTACACTAATGGGAGAATAACCATGTAATAATGCCTGATGCAAGTAGCTTACTTAAAAAAATAATTTCTTATTTTATTTGGTTAAAAATTTAAAATGTGTCATCTTGACTATTTCTAAGCATGTAGTTTACCAGTATTACATTCATAATGTGATGTGTAACCTTTGCTATCACCTGTCTCCATAACTCTTTTCATCTTACAAAACTGTAACTCTGTCCCCATTAACAATAACTTCCCAGTCCTCTTCCTACCCTAGTAACCAACCAATATTCTAATTTCTGTCTCTGTGATTTTGACTACCTCATATACATGGAGTCACACAGGATTTGTCTTCTTTATGACTGCCTTCATTCACTTAGCATAATGTGCCCAAGGGTCATCTGTGTTGTATTATAGTGTGTATCAGGATTCACTTCTTTTTTAAGCATGAATAATTATTACACTGTATGTCTAGGTCACATTTTGTTTTTCTATTCACCTGTTGATGGACACTTGAGTTGTTTCAACATTTTAGCTATTATGAATAATGCTGTTGTGTACATGGGCAGATATCTCTATGATTTATGTTTTCTTACAAGAGTGTTACAGTAGAGGTCTTAGAGGTCTGTGATCCATTTTGAATTCATTTTTGTGTACAGTATTGGTAAGGGTCTTACTTTATTCTTTTGCATGTTGATATTCAGTTTTCTTAGCACCAATTTGTTGAAAAGACTGTTATTTCCTCATTGAAAGGTCTTCACAACCATGTTAAAAATCACTTGACCATATATGCTAGGGTTTTTTTCTGGGCTGCTCTATTATATTAGTCTGTAGGTCTGTCTTCATGACTGGATCACACTGTTTAGATAATTGTTGTTTTGTAGAAGTAAAGTTTGAAACCAGGAAGTGTGAGTCTTCTACCATTGTTCTTTTTGAAAATTATTTAGTTATTTGAGGGCCTTTGAGAATCCATATGAGTTTTAGGTTGGATGTTTGTGTTTCTACAGTAGTGTCTTTGGGACTTTGATAGGGATTGTAGTGAATTTGTAGGTCGTTTGTGGGTTGAATTGATATCATAATAATAATAAGTATTCTGATCCATGAACATGGGGTGTTTCTCTCTGTATTTATATATTCATTCAAATCTTTCACAATATGTCATTGTGTGTGTGTGCGCGCGCGCGTGTGTCTGTGTGTGTGGTATTGGTGATGGAAGCCAGAAGCGCTTTGCATTATCACAGAGCCTCATCTCAAACTTTTTATTCTTTTTCTTAGATAGCATCTCACTAAGTTTTTAGGTTGACCTTGAACTTGGAGTACTCCTGCCTCTGTCATCTCAGTAGCTGGGATTACAGACATGCACCTCTGTACCCAGACATGTTGTTATAGTTTATAGTGTATAAAGTCTTTAATCTCCTTGGTTAATTCCTAAGTATTTCTATGATGTTATCATAAATGAAATTATTTTTATACTTTCTTTTTCAGAGTATTCATCATTAGCATGTAGAAATTCAACTGATTTTTGTGTGTTGACTTTGTATTCTGCCATTTTGCTGAATTAATTTATTACTTGAAGCAGGTTCTTTCTTGCTTGCTTGCTTACTTGCTTATTGTGGAATTAAGAGATTTTTACATACAGTGTCAACACAGGAGATCATATCACCTGAAAACAGGGGTAATTATATATTTTTTTCAAATTTGGATGACTTTCATTTTTATTTCTTGCCTAATTTTTCTGGCTAGAACTTCCAGAACTGTGTTGAATGGAGCATAGCACCCTTGCCTTATCCATGATGGAAAGCTTTCAGTCTTTTACTACTGAGTTTGACATTTGCTCTGGGTTTTTCATATATGACTTTTATTAAGTAAGTTCTATTTTTTAAGGTTCTTAAAAAATGAGGGACATTTTTTGTTAATAAATAATTATTCTGGAAATTATAAAAGAAACATAGCTTATGGACATGATATATATATATTTGTGTTTGATATATATATATATATTTATATATATATATATATATCTGGTGTAGATAATGAAAGGCAATTCTCTCACTGGTGGGAAGAAGTCTTCTGGAGAACTCAGTTGAAATTTTTCAGTTGAAAGACTCACTGTAAGTAAGTATATATATATATATATCTGTGTCTGTCTGGCTACCTATCCATTCATCCATTCATCTGTTTACCTGTCAATTGATTGATCTATCAGAACTTGGTGTTGTTAATGTTGTCTGATGATTTATTAAAATTTCACATTGCAGGCTAGACCAGTGGCTCAGCAGTTATCATTGCCTGGCATGTGCAAGGATGTGGGTTCAAAGCCCAGCACCATGTACACAACAAAGTTTTGTAGCAACAAAAGCCACATGAAAAAAACCTAAATAAAATTGATTCTTTCTTTCTCTCTCTCACTATCCCTAAAAAAATCATATTGATTGTTTTATTAGGAAATAAACATAATTGATATACAAATATCATTAATTCTTCATTTTATCCACCTTTGTTGAGGAGACAAAAGATAGTTTGTTTTTTTAAAAAATGGTAAATGTTATGAGTGTCTGCTTTCTCCTGTGTGTGACTCTCTAGTGCATCTCTTAAGTGTTTGTTGAATTTTGACATAAACTCTTTGCAATTAGTATCATGGTGTGTAATGGTACATGCAGAAATAAAATGCAGATTATGAGAATACAAATATAAGAGAGAGGCCATTATGTTGAGAAATCTGTTTCTTGCTTTAGCTGAGTTTCCTAGGAGGGTGACAAATAGCCCTGTGTTGGTCCCATGCCCTGTTTTGCATACCTGTGTGCCCTTGAGTCCACCCTGTGTTCCATTATGTCTCCAGAAAGAACCAATGAGGCTGAACCTTTCTATATAAACTCCTAAGTAAAGTCCAGGGAGCCATGAGGCCCCAAAAAGTTTTATTCAGCTTGAGATTATGATAGCAATATTATTCTGGTGTAGATAATGAAAGGCAATTCTCTCACTGGTGGGAAGAAGTCTTCTGGAGAACTCAGTTGAAATTTTTCAGTTGAAAGACTCACTGTAAGTAAGCAGGGCTTTTTCATAAGTGTCTGCTGACTTGTTTGCTTCATGATTTTTTTTGTATTATTGTTTGTTGATCTCCTTCATTATTTTATTTAATATGTCACATATGTCCTACAAATGATCTCATTTTCAATGAGATCACAGTTCAGGTAGAACTGTGAAATCAATGATAATTGCAAATATAACATTTCAATGAAAGTATTATCATTGATTTCATTAAAAGAGAAAAAGATATTGTACCATACATACTGGTGTTGCTGAAAGTAAAACAGGCTTTGCGTTAGAAAATAAAAGATCAACCTATGAGGCTAAATGTTAAGCCTAAGTTTTATTCATAACTGCTTATTAAAAGTTATTTGTCAGCTTATTTTATAAGCTCCATGCATGTAAGAAGTTATAGCTGTTTATAATGGTTCTATGAGGAAATTATTTTATTAATAATTTGGCTTTACAGGTGAAGAAGCTGAAGTGTAATTGAGTTGAGTAATTTGTTCCATATTGTACAGACAGCAAGAATTATATTATTTTAATTTGGACATCTGGCTCCAGTTTGTGTTCTCAACTTCTGTATCATAGTACTTCTTATTAGGTCATTAAAACATGTACAAAACACAGAAAAAAATTTCAAAGAAGTAAAATGACCTTAAAATGTAAGGCAAGAGCAATTTCATGAAGGCTTAACCCCCACCCTTGTCCTTTGCACACCTATGGCCTATGCAACTCAGTTTCTTTCCCTCCACAGGTAGAGGTGACTGTGACTGGATCTACCCACAGGGTTGTGGGATGTTGTGTGTGTACTGGGAAACTGTAGATTTTATCCTATAAGTCTTGTTGTCTCAGGTCTTCCTGATCACCGAATCTGGATCTCAAAATTCCAGGAGATGGGACATGACTAAAGGAAGAATAATGTATTGTTTTAGGTTGAACTGTTAAACCAAATATTTGCTAAACTCGTGACGAATTCAATATTTGAAAGACAGGCTTTTCCTAAATTCCTTTTGTGTACTTTGGTGTTCCTTCTCTATGTATATGGACATGCCCTTGTTGGTGGGGGATACTTTCCAAGACTCCCATAAGATTCCTGAAACCAAAGATAATACTCAGTCCTCCATATACTATGTTTTTGCCCCATACATAGATACTTATGATTAACTTTCACTTTTTTCTCTTTGTCATGTCTGAATTTAGAAAGATAATTAAGTAAAATAAAGGATACTTAAATAGATGCACTGAGATGCTGTGACAGTCATTTTGATAACCAGAACAGCTACTGAGAGACTGAGATTGGGAGGAGTGTGGATACAGAGGGGATATGCTAGATGAAGGGATGATCCATGTCCCATGCTGAATGGATTAGCACAATGTGAGATTCCATCATGCTACACAGAATGCCAAGATATTTGAAACTGACAGATTATTAATTTCTGGAATTTTCCATTTAATGTGTTCAGGCCATGGTTGAGCACAGGTAACTGAAACTGCAAAATGTAAAGCCACGAATAAAGGAAGACTTTTGTATAGAGACAGCATAGGAAACCCCAAATTAAGCTGATGGCTTCTTCTGCAGGAGTTCTGTTCAAAGACAATAGGCTTCCAGGGACCCTGGTCATTAGCCTGATGCCTTTGTCCAACCTGGTGTATGAAGGAGGATGGAGAAGTGTGGTTGGTGGAGGAACCAGTAAGTGCACCATGGTGCTCCTTAGCTTTTCTTGGTTTATATAGTCAAAGGAGAGGAATGGGAAAGAGATTGTTGGGCAGAAGCAAAGGGCAAGGCTGTCGGAACTGAGGGCAATAAGGCCGAATAATAATAATAATAGCAATAATAATAATCCATGCTAAACACCAACTGGAAGCATTCATGGTCAGTGTTCTCCAGGACCAGGTGCAGAGCAGTTTGAATATGTTGTAGTCCATACTTGCCTGCCAGAGATATACAGACTGTTCTCAACTCTATATTTACTGCATTTTTCCCATACAGATAGAGTTATAATAAAATTTAATGTATGAATTAGGCACAGTAAAAATTAAAAATAACTAATAATAAAATAAACAACTATAGCAATATACTTTAAGAAAAGTTATTTAAAATTTATGGGTTATTTATTTCTGTAATTTCCCATTTAATATTTTCAGATTAACCAAAATTGTAAACATTGTACAAGGTGTCTTGCCTGTCATCCTCAGAAGGGTCAAGATCATGAAACAGAGAGTGAAGAAGTGCCTAAGATTCAAGACTACTAAATGCAATGTGTGAGCTTAGTTTGGATCCTGATCCAGAAAGGGGCTCATATGGATTGATAGATGAAATTCAAATAAAACATACAAATTGGTTAATAATATTGTGTCATTTTTATATCGCCATATTGATCATCTTGTTGAAAATATGTATATACTAACATTTGAGGAAACTGTACCAATTATACATGGGAAGTATTTGCCCTAGTATTGCAGTGTTTTTGTAAGCCTGAAATGTTTTCAAAATGAAGAAACATTCCATATGTCAGTATCAGTACCAGTCACTTGCTTTAAATTGAAAACTTAGCTCTTTTTATTTTAGAGTCATAAACTTATTGGAACACTGCTCCATCCTGGAAAAATAGCTAAAGTTATAGCTACTTATAAAGTTTTCAAGGAAATTGTTTAATCACTTGAAACACCTCACAAGACTTTTGAAAATTCAGACGTATTTGTGTGTGCCCTGGCAAAGAAGGTACTTTTTCTCAATACCAATTCCTTCTACAGGTGTCTGTTGAATGCCCCTTCTGCACCATAAGGGACAGGGATGAATAGGAAGTACATTTGACCTGAAGAGTGTTGTGCTCTAAGAATTGCATTTGGCAGATGTAGCCAAGTTCAGCGTAGTATGTTATGTGTGCCAAATGTTTGCGGACAGTATGGCTGTGATAGCTTAGATGGAGAGGAGCAATTTATACTGTTAGATTCATTTTGCACGGAGAAAGGAAGGGTTTCAGAACAAGTGACATACTGGGAAGATGGGAAACCTATTCCTGGGTAGAAATGTGTTATGGGTGAAGAGCTTTCCATAAGTAACGAAAAACACAAGAAGTTTGGCTTATTGGAGAATATCCAGGAGAGCTGAATGCTGCACGAAAGTGTTGACTGTGACAGTGGGTGAAATGTGTGGAGGGGCAGGAAGGGGTTATTTTAATGGTAAGATGCCTGGCTGAGGAATTTGCTCACTTGAGGACAGGTGGGTGGGATTAGCAAGGTGTTGATCTTATTTTTGACATTCTTCTTATTGAAAAAAATTCAGGGACCACTGATACAATTATTTTATATTAGTCATTCGATCAATTTCTTTTATTTGTAAAATATCCAGGGAGGATTAGGAACCACAGGCATGGGAGGGTAGAGAGAGGAATGGCAAATAGGGATGTCCTTAAACCAGACAGACATTTCTGTTCAGCAGTGTGTTCCTCACAATCCTGGTGACCTATATCCTTTTTCAAGCAAATATTAAAGGTTTCTGACTGACATTTCAGAATGCTTTGGTCAGTGAACTGGAATACTGAAGAGAATTTATGGGAACAATGATGATGGCTGTGAGGCCAGGTGTTTGTCTGTGTTTGCACCATTCATTCCCTACCTGTAACTGTTCAATGCTGCATCTGTGGGTAGAGATGCATTCCATCTCCATGTGTGTGGAGCTAATTACTTGCTTAAATTAAACCTGTAGCTTGCTGATTGCAAAATAATCGCAAGATGAATGCCAAAATGTGATATTTCTTAGGGTGAAAATAGCTGCCCTAGGTGGGAGGTATAGTCAAGATAGTCCATACTTACCAGAATGTAGAATGAGAAGGAATGCCCACAGCAAAGCACAATACAAGATTCAAAAGGCTCAAGTTATTTTATCACAGGAGAGGTTAAACAATGCATATAATCTTGTTCATGGCACACATAATTTTATATTGTGACCTTGTGAAGACATTAATGATAAAATAAGTTTGATTTCTTCTACAAGTGGAGGAGAATTTTCCTATGAGTTTTCTCCTATTTGTGTAAACTTCAAGACCTCTACCTCTACTATCTGTTCAGTGAGCTTATCTATAGCCCAGAACTGGGAATTTTCTCAATGGAAGTACAAAGCCCTTTTGAGTGACATTTTAGAAGCTAGTCTAAATGTCTTAAGGTTGAGAGCTTTTGTATTATTATGAAAATGAAGTCACTCTCCTGGGAAATAAATGATATAATCTAACATAGTGTAAAGCGGATGGGTCCCTGAGGCAAAATAATGGGAACTGAAAGGAAGCAACAATTACTGCTGAACAGACCCAAAGGGTAGGTAAGGCTAATTGGCACACAGAACATCAAAGGTGAGCCCTTTGGTCCAGTGAATCATATGCGAATGTCCAGAAAGTGGTCTATAAGACAGGTCAGAAAACCTAGGGTTCTATGCCTTTCTCTACTTACCTACCCAAAGTACTCCTGAATGAATCACTTTGCCTTGAGCTTTGGTTTGTCCACTAATAAATCAAATGTGTTGACAAGAAGATACGTAAAGATTTTGATGCTGTTAACCTCGAAGTTCTGTCAAATTACAAGGCCTGAAAATTAATGTAAACTTAGCAAATAAACAGTCTTAGAATTTGCACCTTCCATCCCAATTGCAAATGAGAAGTGAGATGAGGCCAGTTTTGATTTTCACAGTGTGTCATATGGTTTGTGTCCTACCAAGACCTCAACTGGCCCAGAATAGCAATCAAGCAGAAGGCCTCAGTGTGCATGGAAATTTTGTCTATTATAAATGATGATTGAAAATCATAAAATACACCTAGTCAAGAACAAAAAAAATTACATGTATTGGGGGCTAATTATGATTGCAATCTGGAAAAACACAGTTTTGAACAATCTTGAAAATATATTTTGAGATTTACAAAATGGCAGCTATGGTTTCAGCTTTAAACTCCAAAAGGGTTGAAAATTACATCATTTGTTAATTATGCATTACAATTAGTGTTGGCAAAAGTTGAGGTGCACAGTCAGTCTCTAATTAGTTGTTGGAAAGGGCTGCCTTATAAGGAAAGTTAGCAGAGTTTAAGATGTTTCAAATGTCAGCACTGATTGGAGGAGGGCATGTCTGCAGCCCAGTTCAGATTCTTCTGAGGACATAGCTGAGATCAGATTAACAGTGCCCTGGAATAATGCTTCTCCATTTAATTTTTTCCTTGATATAAGCAAACAGTCCAAGCAGTGATCCAGTCAACTGGATGACATGGTGCTTAAGTCTCTATTCTTTTTGAGAGTTCTGTAGTTCCCAAATCTTTTTAGAAGGGAATTCAATAGGTTGATCCCAGCCCAAATGAATAGCCTTCAGCCTATTTAAAAACTCTCCAGGTTATCCTCCTGAGGTGCCTGTGTTGAAGACTACTGTCTTAGATGGAGCAAACTTTCTGAGCCATGAGAAAAGAAATTAGGTGAGGTAAGATAATGTTGATTCTTTGCATGGGGCCTGCATATATGTGGAGCACATTAAAAAAAATAGATTGCATTGCAAAGAAAAAAATGCAAAACTCTACCTAGTGATATTGAATAAATGAAAAATTGAGCTTGGGTGGAAATATAATTAGGAAAAATAATCTGTGACTCCATCAGGAAGCATTAAATGAACTACTACTGCAGGCCATTTTCTTTGGTGTTCTTGGATGATTCTACTCAGGCCTCTGAGTATGGACAGTATAACTGAAAATTACCAGCGTAGGCTCTTTCTTGGTATCTGGGTGGGCTCTTGTAGCCTGGTGCATTGAAGTTGATGATGTCCTGCAGATGAGCTGTGTTGTGTGTTTTTGTGGTATAGGCTTTTTCCCCATATGAGGAATTCAGGGAGGAAAAGTAATTTTCCTTCTGTCTTCATAGCTGTTAGTTGGAACAGACCGTTGCAACAAAAGACAGATAAACAAGAAGAAAACAGAAATTTCATAATGTGTATACCCCATGTATCCCAGGGAGGTACTTGGAGAAATGAATAAGTCTCAGAGCATTGTCTCAGAATTCAGGCTTAAATCTTCAACTAAAAACAAAGAAGGGTGTGCTATGAGGAGGTAGCTGTGTGGGTGGTGGTGACCAGGAGAAGTAAGAAGTAAAGATAGGTTTTGCTTGATGGATTGAAGCTGTTGCCTTCTCCATGGATGAGTCTTTCAGGATTTAGAATCCTCTTCTTTCTGGTGCAGAGAGGGAGATACCCCCATGAATGGAGATTTACTTTATAGCTGTGAACTCTCCCAGAAAAGGGTCACTTCTACTCTGTTTCCAGTTTCTCTTTTGTCTACAATTTCTCTAAAAAACCTGTTCCAAATCATTTTTATGCTAAAGAGACATGTTTTGGGGTGGCATATTCTGGTCTCCTGCAGGAGGCTTAAGCCTCTCTGGTTCTACCTTCCAAGTCCGGCAGTATTCTGCAGTCTCACAGCCATGGTACCCCACATTTCCAGAAGCCTTGGAGGAGAGTAGGGAAGCTCCCAGTGGAAGGAAGAATAAAATCTTCCCCAAATGTAGTGTTTACTCACATTTGCAATGTTGAGGTATTTTCTTCTTCAGCAGAATCTTGTTTTTTTTTTTTCTTTTTCACTTTTTTCCTCTATGGTAAAAATGCAATTCTTTAAATTACTTTTTATGAAAAATTGTCCTTATGAATTAAAAATAACTGTTGGAATATCAGCATGTCACAATTCACTAAATTTATAGTTTCCATGTTGCGGCACTTGCATTTTATCATCCCCTAGTTCTTCCTCCAAGTTCCTTATTCCATTTTCCATTTTGAGGAATCTTTTTTTTTTCTTTTGAAGAAACTGGAAGGTCTTGGGGATTGTTTACTTAGCTCTTGATATATATGTACAGAAAGCTTAAAAATAAGTCATAGAACTAGTCAGCAATCAGAGAATGCTCAGTATTCCTAAGAGAAAATATTATGTTTTAAGTAAAATCTGATGTCTTTTGGTGGGAAGTGGAGAGGAGATTGGACAGTTCCAATTTTTAAAAACATCACTCTGGGCATCTCTATATGCTGAAATGGTGCTCTCTTTCCCAGGTTTCTTCCAAAGTGACAGCACCTTTATATATCCATCCATAGACTCCACATTCTGCATTGCTGTGTGATTGAAGTAGTGATCATAAAGCCAAGAGAAAAATAATGACCATCATCAGCTAATAGAGGTGACAGATAATAGGCTTATTGATGATTAATCATGTTTGGGAATCACCAATTTAGGTTATGGTATCAACTATGGGTTTGATTCTTTGATTTAACCCTTTTCCTTCCCTTTCTGATTGTCCCTTGAACTGATTTTTAAATTGCATAATTGGGGCTAACCATCCTGAGAGTAGCCTCACCCAGGTTGACAATCTGTCACATTTTGTGACAAGCAGCTGTCAGTATGGGGCAATAATATACAATGCAGGGATTAATGCGTTCACACCTTGAGGCATTTTAAAACACTGTGTTTGGATGATAAGAAGTGTCTGTTAACTTGCACTGTCAGTCATCCAAAGCTGAATATTGAAAACTTAACTTTTACACACAGATATTGCAAAATCGAACATATTAAAATGTGAATAAAATTAGAGCATTAACACTTCTAATAATGACCAACAACTGTTCAAATCATCTTGGCATAAATTTTCATATAATAGTTTTATGCCTAATTTGAAGTGTGAAATTGAAATCAAGCACATTTTGTTTGTACAGGTACCAACCTGATATCCAGAAGGAAAGACACACCTTTCAGTGCATGGGTAGATTCCTGGAAAAATCCACACTGAACAGTCTAGTTCCTTTGCTCTTTAGTTGATCTTTAATTTGTGAAGCAAACTCTCAGAAGATATCACTGGGAGCCTAGCTCTGTGCTGAATGCCTCACATGCAGAAAAAAAGACCAAGGAGCTTACAGGGCTGTTGTGGATTCAGTGGGAAACAATACAATCAGGACTGATATATGCGTCCATCCAGAGCTCAGCATGGTACCATGTGGGTAGCACATAGGAAAGTGTACTCACCATGCTTCAGAGGCAGAGACCATCAGGAGCTGGAGGGAGGGGCCTGGTGAAGGGGAAAGGAGCTGGCATCTCAGCCAGAGGAAGGAGCTTGTTACTGGGCTATAAAGATGGGCAGTCTGACTGCAGGTGTCGCAGGGCAGTGTTGGGGAGAGGTAGACTGATGAGTTGGGTAAGACCTGTTCACACGGGGCTTGCAAGGCATGCTCAGGAGTGCCACACTTCAGTGGTTAGGAAGCACTGAGGTATACAGGTTCAGGAATAACGAGATTAAGTTGGCATTTTTGAAAAATCATTCTGGACATCTCATGGAGGATGACAGATGGTGGGTGGTGTTCTGAATATTTGAGATAGCTACAAACATTCAAAGACTGTTGCCAAGGAAAAAAAGATTATATATGCCAGCTGGGGAATATCTATAGACAAGCTTACTAATAAGAAAACAAAAACACATTGAACATCACATTAATCCTTAATTTGTAGATAAAATGTTCTGCAGACTTAGCATGAGTTCTTATTCGTATTAGGAGAAATATGCTATGGAATTTTCTAGTGGTCCTTCACCCATTTTTAACTTGGACCAGATCATTGAAGGAATTTCTTGTTTGTTTTCAGGTAAGTATATCTTGAAGTGAAGATGTGGGCAAAAGGGAAAGAATGAGACAGAACTGGAGATAAATTATTTGTGGAAATATGTAGGCCTTGCATATTTGAGAGCTCTTCTACATTCAAAATGATCAAGAGGGGTAACATCTTTTTAAAGAAATTAAAACATCACTACCTTTAGCCTAAGAGGCAATGGGCTTTGAGTTGATTGTAATCATCCAATAAATGTTGGCTGAGGGCTTGTTAGTACAGACCAAATATTAGACTGGCAGGAGTAAAATCTACCCTTGCTGGTGAGATGTGTCTGTTCTACTGGGAGAGAAGAAAGCTATAGGATTAGGGAAAGCAAAATAAGCAAACAGGGTGAAGCATGAAGCACTACATCTACTGTGGGTAGAGGTGTAGCCCTCTGATTAGTAGATTTGAAATACCATACTAATAAGAAATATGGAGCCAGGAAGGGTGGCACATGCCTGTAATCCCAGCAATTGGATGTGAGAGGCTGAAGCAAAAGGATCTCAAGTTTAAGACTAGCCTGGGCATCTTAGTGTGACCCTGTTTCAAAAAAAAGTTGGGGGCAGGCACAGCTGGGAATGTAGCTTAGTGGTAAAATGCCACTCACTCACACACTCACACTCACACACACACACATACACACACACACACAGAAAAATGCACACGCACGCACACACACACACCCACAAAGTGGTGCTCTATTTCCACCTGCCTTATTTGATAGACTTGGTTTAGATAAGAGGAGAATCCAGGGTGAAATTTTCTGTGGTTTGAGTATATCCCCCCAAAATTCATGTGTTGGAAACTTAGTTCCTAAGTTCATATGTTAATGGTATTTAGAGATGTGACTGTTGGGAAATAAGTAGGATTAGATGAGGTCCTGAGGGTAGGGTTTCCACAGTGGCATTAGTGGGTCTATAAGAAGAGACAAACTAGCAAGGTTGTTCTGTTTCACCCTGTGGTATCCTCTGCCAAGTCATGATGCTTCAGGAAGGTCATTACCAGATGCTGAGTAGATGCCAGTGCTGTGCTATTAGACTTCTCAGCTTCCAGAGCAGGAGCTAAACAAACCTCTATTTTTCTTTTTTATAAATAACCCAGTATGTGGTATTCAGTTATAGCAACAGAAAACAGACTATGACAGCATCTTTCCCTGAAATCCATTGCGTATTGCTGGTATGGTGATGAGTGAGGAGCCAGAGTGCCAGGATGTGTGGTGTTGCTTTACATGTGACCAAACTGCCAAGTCCTTGGGAATTTTGATCATTTGGTTGATATCTTCAGGAATGGCCATCAGATCCATGTTATCAGAGCTGAAATGTTCATGTAGTGTCTGTGAGTTTTATGTACTGAGAAAGAAAGCATTGTCTATTGTCTAGTGGTCTGAGCAGTTGCATGGGTCTTTATGAATTGATAGTGGCAGTGAGAATCAATAGATGGGCATCTAGAGAAGGTGAGGTTTGCATATTCATATGAGGTGGTCTACAGAAAGACAGAAAAGCGAGCAGTTAACAGGTTTCAAGGCTGGGACATCAGAAGGATGATTTAGTCTTGCCTACTTGGGACCTTGGACACTTTACCCAAATTCCCTGAGCATAAATTCTGCATAGCAGTTGTGAGGACAAGTTATAGTCACCTGACATTTAATGATGGGGATAAGTTCTGAGGAATGTGTCATTAGGTGATTTTGTCATCACGTAAACATAATAGGACTGCTGCATCTGACTAGGCAGTATGATCTTATGAGACCACTGTTGTATATCTATTTTATTGTGGACTAAAACATTCTGTGGTGCATGAATGTGCTGAATTACTGAATGGTAAAAGAGATGGTTTCTTGATTCCTAGTGACTTGGGTGTGGATGTACCATGATACAGGGGAGAGGGCTGAGTTAGATTTTCTAGGGTCCTGTGACTTGCTTTATAAATATGAACTTGAGCATATCTTCATCAGCTGCATAGAGATCATTATTCTACTTACTCTGATGGATACACTTTCTTTAATGCTCAGGATGGATTTCCACCTGCAGTTCTAGTACATGCCCCCTCTCACACAGTGTCATATTCAGTCAAAAGATTATGAGCACATTGCATCGGGTTGCTGAAACCTGTTTTTGTAGTTTGTAACCTCTGGATCTTTAGGAGAAAAATCAATCACAATCTTAACTTTTTGAAGATGACACTTTCCTGTTTCCTTCTCATGAGTTGGGATATTGATCAGCTGATATGTAACTTGAGTTGATTGTATTTGCTTAGGTGGTGTGGGGAATTCCTGCATAGCGCAGCTCTCCATTCTAATTGAAAACCAGCCTCTGTGTTCACAGTAGCTTGTGTTATCACCAAGGCCTGTTCTCTGTGCATTTTCTTTTTTGTGTCTGGAAGATGTAGCCAATCTGGAAATTTTAGAGCAATCTGTGGAACGTTGAAGTCACATTCTATAAATTATGAAAGAAGTACAATAAAGAATGCCATATGCAATATCAGGGATGTTATTAATAGTTACTAACAAAGTACCATTTTTTCACATGAGGCAACAGAGAATTCATGCCATGTGTATGCCATTAGGGTATTACATATTTTCATAGGACCAACACAACGAACCCTATGCACATTAATAACACTTCTAGCATCTTACTATTTATATCTCAAGAACACATTGTATATGCTCAGGTCTGGTAAGAGAATAAAGTTTTTAAATGGCACTTATTTCATAATTTGTTCATCATAATTACCAAATGCTAAGTCATATCTTTCTAGTTCCTGACTTGGCACAAAAAGACTTATTGTCATAATTTGGTATCTTTCTGCAAGTCTTATTACATTGTGTGGGTTTTCTTGCCTCTGTCTTCTGGGATGTAGCACATCCCACACACAGCTGCAGGGAAGAAAAATTCTCAACCATCATATCTGTTGCTCTGCTCTCTGCTTGGTTCTTGGAGCAGTTTCTTAGAACCTTCCAGACTCAAAATTGACTTCGAAACCCAGAAATGGTGGCTTTGAACAATCGCTTTTTGCTGCCACTTCTCAGACTTTTCTAATGTCTTTTACTAACCAGCTCATCTCTCAGTTTTTATCCTGCCTCTGTCTAATGAAGGGACAATAGTGAAAGCTTGCTGGTCTTGGAGAGTGATGTTCTTTCCCAGATCACATGCCCTACATCCTCCAGGCTCACTCTAGCACAGTCTTCAGAGAACTTCCCAACCATCATCCACTGACTCTTCCTGCTCTCTTATTTGCTTGCCCTTGCGGTGTGTATGTGTGTGTGTGCATGTATAACTGACATTTTGTTTATTGTACTTAACTGCTATGTGGCTTTGTAATTTTTCACATGCTGCTCTTTTGCAATGTGTTTTATCATCCCAAGTCAAGTGATGATGTCTTTTTTCTGTTTCTATTGTGTCCTCTGATAACTTTGTTTTCTACATGGACTTCAGACTTGTATCCAAGTCATGTTTGTTGAATTTTTCTGTGCTCCAAGGACAGCCTTGGATGATTTCCAAAAAATGTTTAGTGATTGCCAACTAACAGTGATAATGAGATGACAGTGATGATGATGATAATGATATTAATAATAGTTACTTGGGAATTATTATATTTCAGACACTGTATCTAGCAATTTGCATGTATCATCTCACTTCACCCTCACAACAGTGTTAAAGATTGGGACTATTCTGAAGCTCTTTTTACATGTAAATACACTAAGACTAGAGGAGTTAGATAAATTATTGAAGGTCACACATGTAGATTTTCTACACATCCTCCTCATTGATTTTTTTTAAGAGAGAGGGACAGAGAGAATCAGTTTTATTTAGTTTGTCATGTGGCTTTCATTGCTTCAATACTTCTTTGTGTAACGTGGTGCTGAGGTTTGAGCCAGTGTCCTCATGCATTCCAGGCAAGTGCCATAGCCGCTGAGCCTGGTTCAGCCCTTCTGTCAAGTTTTCCATGTGTTTGAATGGAAGGATAAATCAATTCTTCTTATCTTTGATTATGTTGCCAGATTGCATTGGGAGTTTGCTTCTAGGTCCAAGCTCCTGCCAGGGCAGTCACATCAGTCCCACCACAGCAAGCCAGCCTATTGACCTTCCTACTATTTCAAAAATGCACACATGACATTTGTGTCCACCCCAGGGCTTTGAACTTGTGTTTCTGGCTTCCCAGCATGCTTCATCTCTGATTTATACTCAGCACTCTCCTTAATGTTCAAATGTATGTTCAAACGCCTCTTTCTCAGAGAGCCCTTCCTGTATCTAAAAGAGCTGCTCCTCAAACCAATCACTGTCTTACCTTACTTTGCTGTAATTTTTTCAAATTGACAAATGTCAAGATTACATTATTCAATCATCTGTTTATTTCTTTGTATTCTGTCCCCCATTAGAACATGATTCATCAGGACATGTGGTTTATGTTGCTTACTGCTACCATGAGAAAATAAAGGCTTTCTCTGTACGAACTGTAGCTCGAACAATTCCAGGGTGGAACTCAGATTTTATTCCACTCTTTGCAGTTCACATTGGCCAGTCCTGCTGCATTCATGAGCTTTGTGTCCTATGACTCAGAAGAATGTGGGGCAGGAGAGGGGTGCAGGGTGGGAAGTAGTGTTGGCAAATGTAGACAAGTCAGTCAAAACTGCTCTTATGCAAAACACAATAGAATACATCAATAATAAGGAATATGAAACAAATGGAAAATGGTGGAGAAGTGTAACTAGTGAGCATGCCACAACTCTCATGAAGCTTTAATATGTATGATACATGCAATATCATCCAAGGTGTCAGGGAGCCAGCAGAAAATGGGAAGCACTGCTATATGACAGTGACTATGGGAAAAGAAAATCTATTGCTCAGGAAATGTATAGTTGTTTCTGATGCCACAACCAGTAAATATCCTTATAGAAAAGGTGTTCTTTTCCATGTGAGCAATGTACTCAAGACATATTTAAATTAAACCAGGAATACATTTTCTTGGCCTTTACTCATTAACATTGGCTAATGGCATTGTTCCAAAAGGATGCTTGGTGGAATCTGTTTGCTAGAGGAATTGTCACTGTAACAATCTAGAGTTGCCTTGAAATAGATTTTCTTAAACTAAATAGGACACACCAAAAAATTATAGGTGTTGGCAAATAACAACCAGAGGTCATGAGATACAATGCATGCTTAGATTAAAAGAGATGACAAATACAGTCTCTTAGGAGAACTGAGAGGCGCAAGAGAAAACAAAAAGTGCTATATCCCAGAGTCTGAAGTGTTGGTTGCCAATTTGTGGAGTTTTGGCAAGGTGGTGCAACCTTTAGTAGGTGGGACCTAGCGGGAAAAAATCAGGACACTGAAAGTGTACCTTTGGAGGAGATATTGAGACCTTGGGCCCTTCTCCTTGCTGTCTACTTCTGGGCCACTATGAGGTGAGCAGCTTTGCTCCACCACATACTTCCTGCCATGGTGTTCTGCACAACCACATGCCCAAGCAGTAGGGCCAAACCACCATGGGCTGAAATTTCAGATAATGTGGGCCAAAATAAATCTTTCCTTCTCCAGGTTGACTATCTCAGGTGTTTTGTAATAGTGACAGATAATGAATGTGATTAATAAATCTGTTATGAAAATGAAAATTCAACCCATTAACTGGGAGAAACTGTTTTCAAAGCACATATCTGATAAAGAATTTGTGTCCAGTATATAGAAAGAACACTTATAACTTTATAACTTAAAACTCAATGGCATTGAAAATTGGGCAGATTATTTGTATTTCCCCAATAGTTTGACAATACTAAGTGTTGGCAAGCATGTAGACAAACCAGAACCTTCATACATTTCTGGTGGGAATGTAAAATGGTGAATACTTTGGAAACAGTTTGACAGTTTAAGAACTTAAGCACAGTTTACCATATGACCTAGCAATTCCACTTCTAAATGTCTTTTCAAGATAAATGAAAATACCTGCCCACACAAAGACTTCTATGCAAATGTTCATAGCAGTATAATTCATAACAGTTCAAAACTGGAAATAACATTCATCCACAATGAAATATTATTTGGCAATAAAGGAAATGTACATGCAACACTAATGAACCTTGGGAACATTATGATAAGTTAGAGAAGCTAGACACAAAAGAAAATACATATTGTATGATTCTATGTATATAGAAAAGGCAGATCTATATAAAAAAATTATTGGATCAAGGCTTGCTTATGCCTGGGGTGAAAGTGGAGAAATCCTGTGAATATGTCTGAAGAAAATTTTTGTGATGATGGAAATTTCACAAAACTGGATTGTAGGAAGATGGTTGCCTTACTGTATATATGTACTAAATGTTATTGAACAGTATTCTTAGTGTGGGTGGTTTTTTAAATATATAAAATATCACAAATTCTTTTGCAAAAGTAAAAATATCCATATGTTCTTTTACTTTTAGCAGAAGAGAGAAGTATCAATATTTTAATTTTGCTTAGAAAATAGGGCAAAATATGAAATATAATAATAATAATTGTAATAGCAGTTAACACGTACTAGATATGTATTATGATTTTTTTAAACTTGTGTTATGGTTTGAATCGTAAATGTCCTATAGAGGTCCTTGGGCTAAAGTTTTGGTTGACATCCTGTGATGTCATTGAGAGGAAGAAGACTCCTTAGGAGCTGGGGCCTATTGGGAGGCAGTCACACCATTGAGTGCATGCCTTTGAAGGAGAAATTGGAACCCTGTCCCCTTCTTTCCTATTTCCTGGTTGTCTTGAGGTTGAGCACATCTTTACCACACCCTCCTGCCATGATGTATTGTGCTGCCACAGATCCGAAACAACAGGGCCAAGAGCCTACGGACAGAAACCTGTGAAAGAATAAATCCTTTCTCCACTTAAATTTATTACCTCAACCATTTGTACACAGTGACAGAAAGCTAACAGAACTAGCTCGGTTCTACCAACTTACCTTTGAAGTGGGCATTATAATTATCGTCATTTTATAGACAAGGAGACTGAGGTTTGGTAAAGCTAGTTATACACTTCAGCTAATGTCACACAACTTTGCAGTTGGTGATTCAAACCCCGACAGCCCCTGGAATATGTCATGTGTTCTGCCTCACGGGGTTTTCTACACGTTTTTTTCCTCTGCAGAGACACTCTTTCAGCTGTCTCTTCCCTGCAAAGTCACTGCTCATTTTGGAGTTGAGTTGTGTTGTCTATCCTCTGGAGGCATCCCTTTCCTCCTCACAGTATAAGACAGCTCCTCCCCTTATGTGATACCCTGGCACCTCGGACTATCTTTTAAACCAGCTCTCACTTGGGCTCACATCCCCATTTCTTCATAGACTGCCTATTGGAGGGCAGGAACAGTGTCAGTCTTATTCCTTACTCTGCCTCACTGCCTAGCACTGTGCCTGGCATCAGATAGGTGCCTTTTTCCTGTACCTGTTAGGAGGAGTTGGTGAACAAGTGAGCTTAATGATAGTTGGTAAATATCATCTGTGAAGCCCTTCTGTTTTTGCATTCTTTTTTCTTTTTTTTGCCATTGAGTTTTTGTTTTTCCTCCACTTAGTTGTGTGTGGCACTGGGGATCAAACCTGGGTCCTCACAGGTGCCAGGCAAGCATCTACCATGAGCCATCTCTCCAGCTGCATTATCCTTTCTTAAGGAACTATTCAGTGCAACTTCATACTGAAATTGCCCCAAAGCACATACTTGCAAATCTAAGTACTGGGTTCACAGTGTGGAAGACTGGAGCTCCTTGCCGCACTTGATATCATAGTCCATAGCAGCGAACCCTAATTAGATCTGCGCTTGAGAAACACACGTTGCTCTGTGAGGCTGTTTACTGAATATCTCAAATACACTGCTTCCCATTGTAAAAGCATTCTCTTCTTTCTCAAACCTTGTGGTCGTCTTAGATAATGGAAAATCACCTAAAACAGAAACTCAGGCTCAACCTTGACCTCTTGCTTTCCCTTCAGCCTGTACTTATAATAAGACATTCACTTTGAGTGACTCAGTATCCTAGATACTTCTGAATTCTCTGTCCTCTTTTCCATCCTAAATACTACTATTTTAACTCAGCATCTTGTCATTTCTTATCTGGACTTTTGTTGTCATTTTGCAGTTGGCTTTCCTGTTTCTGGTCGGTCTTCCATACTAACTACATAATCTCCTGTTAACACTAGCCTTTCCTTATAACTTTCTGCTGTGGTTGAACGTGTCCCCATAAAAGTCATGTATTGGAAATGTAATCCTCAAAGTCATCTGTTAATGTTACTTGAAAGTGGGGCCTTTGGGAGTTAATAAAGTTTAGAGGAGGTCATTAGGTGTGGCCTCCATGATGTCATTAGTGCCTTTATAAAGAGAGGAAGAGAAACCCATGTCAGCATGCTTGCTCTGTCTTACCATGTTATGTCCTCTACCATGTTATGATGCAGCAAGAAGGCCCTCACCAGATGCCAGTGGCAGGCTCTTGGACTTTCTAGTCTCCTGGACTGTAAACTAAAGAAAATTCTATTTGTTTTTTTTTTACAAATTACTTAGTCTTAAGTATTTTGTGTTATAACAATATAAAATACACAAAAATATTAAGTTACAAAAAAAATCTTAGGAACACATTTGTTCATCCTGTAGCCAGGGGCCATATCTATAACTTTGAGTGCCTTATTCCCCACAAAGCTTATCTGGCTTTCAAAGATACTTTCTCCTCTGTGATCCCAAAGCATTTGGCACATTTTTTTTTGGTTAAAATATTTCTCATTTGTGTATAATTGTGTATTTCACTTCTTGTTCCCTCTTGCTGTCTTTTGCTTACTGGCTATGAAGTAAATTGATTTGCTCTGCCGCATGCTTCTACTATACCACAGGTCTGAAAGCAGTAGGCCAACCAGTCATGGAGCGAAACTTCTAAAACTGAGCCAGAACAATTTTTTTTACAAGTTGATTATCACAGATATTTGTTACTGTAATGGGAAGCTGACTAACACCATCCAAACTTCCACTTCCACTGCCTCTCCTTGTAGACTCTCTGTGGGTAAAGGAAAATGCATGGAAAGCTATAATCCCTTTTATTTTCATGCAGAGTATCTGTAGTCACAGACATAATACATACAGCTTAAAGAATTTATGTTGAATAAATGAATGAACAGATGGTTAAATGAATAAATGAACATGACATTCTTGTTTTCCCAGAAAACTCTGTTGATGACTGCATTTACTTCTCTCTTGTGGTGAGGTTATTTGTGATTGATATTTATGTTTATTCATGCATTTGTTCTTATTTTCTAGTTGTTTAAACTTTGATTATTTCAAAATATAGTAATATAGGTATCAACAGAAAAGGGAACAAGCACTTTTTTCTTCTTAATTATAATTGGCACATTTCTTTGCTCACATTAGGTGCTAAATGAATGTTTGGCAAAGGAATGAACATATTAACCAAGCATACCATGCTATAAAATAAGCTGGAACAGGGAAAGAAACTATTATATTTTAAAGCTCTACATGAATGTTGCCCAGCTTTTTAAAAAGATCAGCTATGCATGAGTTTCCAAGGAAAGTTTTCTCAGCTCTTTATAAAGAACTTTCCATATGAAAATTTGACAAGTATGTGTTTTGTCTGACTTGCTTCTATCTACACAGAGGGTTTTGCCTTAACAATGGTTTCTGGCTCAACTTTTTTTGTGCTGAGGCCCCATTAGTGTTGAAGATGGATAAACACAAACATCTTTTGATTGATGTTGAGTGGAGTGGGACATTTTTTGTTTTGCTTTGTTTAACATCTTTCTTGCGAAGAAACCAAGTATTTTGTTTTGTGTTTTCAGCAACTTGTTTGAGACATAATTGACTTACATAGACTGCATATGTTTAAATGATACCATATGATGAATTTTGATATATGTGATACCTGAAGAGTTATCACATTGAAAGAAACAGACATAGCAATCACCCAAAAAGTTGCCTTCTGTTATCCTTTCCTCTTCTACCTGTCTGCAGTGTCCTTCCCCATCACCTGTACTGATTGGAGCTTCCTAGATGTTGTTTGTATAACATCATGTTTTAAAATCTGTTTTAAATCTGTTTAAAATCTGTTGTTTGTCTTTATCTTCTTTCTTTCTTTCTTTCTTTTTCATTATAGTTTTGGAGATTTATCCATGTTTGTATCTATAAATAATTCTGTTTTATTGGTGAATAATATTTCATTGTGTGTCTATACCAGAGTTTATCCGTTAACTTATGAAGGACATTTGGACTGTACTATGTGATGCCTCAAAATTGATTGTTTGAAATCCTAACCCCCTAATGTGAAGTAGGCCTTTGGAAGGCTTTGCCTTTATAAATAGGATTAGTGCCCTTATAAATAGAGATATCTTGCCCCTTCCATTCTTGGTATGCTTTGCCAAGAAGATGTCCCTCTATGAGTCAGAAAGTTGTCCTTATCAGACACTGAATCTGCTGATGCCTTGATTTTGGACTTCCGAGCATCCAGAACTGTGAGGAATAAATTTCTGTTGTTTACAAGACATTGAGTTATGGTATTTTGTTATAGCTGCTTGAATGTACTAAGACAGGATGTTTCCAGGTTTAGCAATTAGAAAAGACTGCTGTCAACATTCATGAACAAATCTTTGTATGGACAAATGTTTTCATTTCTGGTGGGAGTACATTGGCTATATAATATGGTAGGCATACATTTAAATTTTCCTGAAATGATGTATATGTTCTCTACAGTTATAGTGCTGTTTTATGTTCCCATCAGCAGTGTGTGAATGTTCTGGTCCCTCATTTTCTTGGAAATACATTACATATCATCTGTCTTTTTCTTGAGAGAATCTATTTTTTATTTATTTTTCATCTGGTTGTGGTTTCCCCCACACCCAGTTGTGTACGTGGTGCTATGGTCTGAATTGGGTCCTCGCAAATGCTAGGCAAGTGCTCCAGCCCTCATCAGTCTTTTTAAGGTTAGCTGTTCTCAAAGACGTGCTGTGGTTCTAATTTGCATGTTTCTAATGGCAAGTGATGTGATTATTTGCTGAATGTATATATTGGTTTTTCTTTTGGTGCTGAGGATTAAATCCAGGACCTGGTGCATGCTGAGCACTTGTTCTACCTTTAAACTGAATTATCAGTCTCTTTGGATTAAGTGTCTATTCAAATCTGTTGTCTAACAGACAACCTTCTGGGTTTATTTGTTTTCTTGATGAAATTGAAGAGTTCTTTATATATTTCAGTAAATTTTTTAATGAGGTACATGTCTTATTAATATTTTCTACCATCCTCTTAATAGTCTAATAGTGTATTTCAAAAGGCAAATGTTTTTCATTATGTTGAAATCTTATCTGTCATTTGTTTCTTTTATAGTTGTGCTTTTGCTATTGAATGAAAGAAATTTTTGACTAACCTAAGGTCATAATGCTTTTTTGTTATACTTACTTATAGAAGTTTATAGTTTAGGTTTTACATTTAAGTTTATAATCTCTTTTCACACATTTTATTTTGTATAAAATACAGGTATGAGTTGAACTACCTTTGTCAAAATCAGTTGTTTATATACATTTGGGTCTGTTTCTGGACCTGATTTTATTTTGTTAATCTGTTTGTCTATCTTTATGCTAATACCATGCATCATAATTATTGTAGTTTTAAAATAATTGAAATAAGGAAGTGTTATTCTTATGATTTGGATTTTTTAAAAAGTTATTTTGGCTCTGTTAGGTCCTTTGCATTTCCATAGGGATTTTAGAATGTATTCATCAATTACAAAAAAAAAAAGGTTTGTTGAGATTTTGAGTGGATTTGCTTTGAATACATAGGTCACTTGGGGTGGAATTCACATTTAGCAATATTAAGATTTCTAACCTGTGAACATTGATTATCTGTTTATTTACATATTTAAATTTTTTTCTCAGAAATGTTTAGTAGTTTCCATTATTTAGGTCTTTCACATTTTTGTCATATTCATCTCAACTTTAAACTTGTATATGTTGTCATATATGGAAAAGTCTTAATGGCAATTTTCAATATACTAGTTTTTATTGCTAGTATATAGAATAATTTTTGTGTGTATAGATCTTGTATCCTGCAGTCTTGCTTAATTTGCTTACTAGTTCTAGTAGTTTGTAGTTCCCATTGGATTTTTCCATTGTTTGTTGCTTGTATAAAGATATATAATTGTTTTTTATGTATTTATCTTATTTCTCACAACCTTGTTAAATATTTTTATTATTTCTGGTAGCTTTTCTACAGATCCCTTGGATTTTCATGTCATCTGTGAATAAGCACAGTGTTACCTCATTGTTCCCTTTCTGGATGCCATCTATTTCTGTTTTTTCACCCCCTATCATTACACTGGCTAGAATCTCCTGTTCAGTATTGAACTGAATCAGTATGGACAATATCTTTGTCTTGTTCCTGATTTTATAAGAAACAAGTCAGTCTTTTCACTGTTAATTATGTTCAGCATAATTGTTTCATATATATTCTTCATCTGGTTGCAAACATTCTTTTCTATTCCTGGTTTGTTGAGGTTTTTTTTTTAAGAGAGAGAGGGACAGTGAGAAAGAATCAATTTTGTTTAATTTTTCATGTGGCTTTCGTTGTTCAGACATTTCGTTGTGTATATGGTGCTGGGATTCGAACCCGTGTCCTCGCACATGCCAGGCAAGCGCCATAACCACTGAAAACTGCTTTAGCCTCCATGGGTTTGTTGAGTTTTGAAAATGATGATTGGATATTAACCCTTGTAAGTTTTTTGTATTTGATGAATATTTTTCCATTGCATCTGAGTTGTAGAAAGTGTCAGAATAAATTGTCCATAATATCCCATTATTTTCCTTTCTGACATATATAAATCTTGATGTGATGTTACTGCTCTCATTTCTGATGGTAACTTGGGTTTTCTCTGTTTTTTCCTCTTATATACTGATAAATGGTTATGTATCTTTTAAAGAGCAAACTTTTAGTTTCGTTGACACTCCTATATGATTTTTGTTTTCTATTTTGTTGATTTCTAGCCTGATTTTCATTATTCTCTTTGTACTATTTTCTTTGAATTTAATTTGTCAGGATTTTTCAGTTTTATAAGGTAGAAGCTACAGACTTTAATTTGAAATCTCTTTTCCTAAAAAATAGACATTCATTGGTTATAAATTCTCTTAAGTTCTTTAGAAGTAGCTCATAGTTTTAATATGTTGTTTCTACTTTCATTCAGTTCAAAAAATTCACTCTCTGTACTTTTCTTTCAGGCTTTGTGCATTTTATTTTGCATAGTTTCAGTTGATATGTCCTCAAATTCACATTTCTTTTCTTCTGGAGTGTTCAGTCTATAAGCTATTCCCTTCTGTGTGTTTTTCCTTCTTCTTCTTTTTTTTTTTTTTTTTCCATGTTGGAATGGAATCCAGAGCTTCTTGAATGCTAGGCTAGGCAAGTACTCTTATCAGTGAGCTACATCCTCTGCTCTGTGTATTTTCCAAAACTTTTCACAAATATAGAATAAAGTTATATTAACCTTTTAGTAGTTCATGGGTGCTAAATCCTAACACTTTTTAAAGTTATGGGTATTCCATTTTGATTATTGATATACTTTCTTATTATGGGTTGCATTTTTATTCTTCTTCACATGCCCAGTAATCTCTGTTTGGATGCCAGACATTATAATTTTAACTTGCTAAGGGCTAGATATTTTGGTCTTCTTATAAATATCCTTGTACTTTGTTCTGGGACACAGTTAAGTTACTTAGAAGAAGTTCTGTCCTATTGAGTTCAGCTCAAATAGGTTAAGCAGGTCTGGGGCATTACTCTGCTCATGTTTAGTTATTCCCTGTTCCTGAAGCAAGACCTTGTCTATGCTTCCTGTGCTGGTGGAGCATCCTTTATTCCTATCCCTGAAGTTTCCTTTTAAGCTGACAAATATTCCATTAATATTTGCATTTCTGCTACTTAATTGACTTTTGTATGAATTTATCCATTTTCCATTATTTTGAAGTACTTGTTTCATCTAAACGTTATTACACTATGTGAAGAATGACATTTCTTTCTCAATTTTATTGAAATTCTAATTATTTTATTTAAATTTGGCAATTATTTCTGTATTATTAGAGATTCAACAGAGCTCATTCAAAAATAAATTCTGTTTTTGTCATTTTTGTTGTGGTTGTTGAATCAAATTTACTATATCAGCTTTCTTTTTCTCAGTTCTTAAAACTAACATTTTAACAGATGAAGTTTCTGACAGCTGAATGTAGGAGAATAAACATGCATCTGTTAACACAAGCTAGGCAGGAGTCTTTGGGGAGCTCTGGGGGAAAGGCAATAATGAGCTTAAAGGAGGGAGAATTAGCCTCATCAATATCTCTCATGTCCCATCAGACTCTCTCCTAATATCTCTCTTCCCTTCCCTCTTCATTCTATTTCATTTTTCCTCTCTTGGATGTATATTTATTTCCATCACTGTTTTCATTTTTTTTTAAATTTTCTATCTTTATCCTTTTGACATTTTAAGTCTTTCTTCTCCTTTTTCTTATTGTGGGTCCCTTGTCACCAAGTTGTTTATATTCAGATAGCAGTATTCTATAAACATGTTATAATTGTGATTCCCTGAGCATGGGCACAGAGCAATCAATTGAATACTAATAGATTTCACTTTGGCATTCACAGCTAGTCCACAAATGAAAAGGAAGAATATGTAATAAAGAACAAATTTATCTTTTAGCAAGAAAAAACCCAAATATTACCCAATTCTAACCTCAGTAAAATCTATGGGTACATACTTTTGGATTTTTCCCCATGTTTCTAAATTCCCAGAGGCAAACAAACTAATGACATTAGTCAAATCAATCATCTGTCTGCTTTTCCTCCTGGGGTATAATCAGTTGACATTTCTTTGGCAGTTGGAGGGGCTAACCTGGCAGTTTCTTTTGCATCTGTCTTCTCTGCAAATTGTATGGAGGCTGTTGTGCTCTTTGGCTAAACATTTTTCATGGGGCTTGTTTAACTGAGTTTGGACTCCTTCATCAGCTCAAAGGATGTGGGGTGAATCGCAATACCAGATGATTTCTAAATTCTTTCTTATGTCTGTAATTCAATGGATAAATACAAACATTTGATGGCATCTACCTTGATCAAGGCCCTGAGCCATGCTGGGAGAAGCTGTGGATATGAAGTTACAAATGCAGCAGAGCATTCTTGCTTGGTCTTCAGGGAGCTTATATTTAAGACCAATTCTCTTCAATTATGGTTTGTATGATTTATAAGTCAGTGACTTGAAAGATGTTTGTACTGAGAATGGAGAGAGATATTTCAATCTCTTTTTTCCAAATGAAGGAAACACTGGGATTTTCTGTACATCCTAATTGAAGCTCTGGGCTGGGAAGAAAGAGTCATCCCAAGTGAAAATGGGTATAAATTGGGTTTATATGCTCCTTGTCTCCTTTATTCTACTTCCCTGTAACATTTTGAGAAGTACCTATAAGAGTGTAATAGGGTGGATAAGGGAGAAAAACCTCTCTCAACAAGGGATGGAGTCTTGAACAAAGTTCCTCACTGGATGAATGGATCCCAAAACTGTGGTACATATATACCATGGAGTTTTACACAGCAATTAGAAACAATGATATTGCAGCCTTTGAAGGTAAATGGATGGCTATGTAAGAAATTATGCTGAGTAAAATCAGCTTAACCCAGAGCACCAAGGTTGAATGTCTCCACTGTGGAGGCTGGATCTAGAGTCTGGACATTGAGAAAAGTGGTATATTATCATGTGTTAAATCCAGATAAGGTGTAAAGTTATACAGTGTAATACTTTTTTAGAGATATTGTGGGAAGGGGAAGGGAGGGATAAGGGTGGGTAATTGGAGGGGGCACTCCTGGGGGTAAATCTAATATCCAGAATCTATACACATTTTATATTATTTTGTTAAAAACTTGTATGGTTGTTCAATAATAAATTTCTCAATAAAAAAAAAACAAGGGATGGAAGCTTACCCTTGGTAGGGTTATGAAGTTAGTTGGTGGTGAATGAAAGGAGCTTGTGAAGTTTACATGGGGAAAAATATATAAAATAATAAAATACTTAACAGAAGCATGAGGAAGCATTGACTATTAATTAAAAAGAAAATATAAATACAAATTGACACCAGCATGCCCATAGCAGAGTTGCAGACAATGCACCATTCATTTTATCAACACATATGTGTACGTGGAAATGAATTGGAAGAAGGAGGGAAGAAGATTGGATGCCCATAACTGAGACTCCTAAAAGTTTGATATGAGAAGGTACTTCAAATAGTATCAAATTTTCAATTTAGGGAGAAATAATTGAAGATCCAAAACACTTTTGCTTTTGTTTTGGTATCTGTTTTATGTTGTAGTTTCTCATGTAGAGTTTACTTATTTCTTTGTTAGGAGTTTTCATAAACATAGAGAAAAGACAATATTGACTTTCAGGTCCTGAAGATGGGATACTTGGATTTATTGTCTCAATGTCCAAAAGCAAGGATCTCTGTTGTTTGAGAAATTTCTGGGATGCTGGAGGAATATTTGGGAGGCAGTACCATTTCACTTTCTGTAAGCCATAATTGCTAAATCCATTGTTGCTCTTATTATTTTGAACAGTCATGTGTTAGATCAATTAAAAGTAAGAAAATAGAAGCTTTTACATTATCATAATTTATTTTTTCTCTCATACTTTTCCTTTCTTTATGGAGATCTGAGTTTCTGAATTATATCAATTTTCTCCCTGAAGAACTTCTTTTATCATTTCTTGCAAAACAGGTCTCCCAGAAACAAATTCCCTCAATTTCTGTTTGTTTTAAAAAGTGTGTTTCTCCTCAGAACTCTAGATTGTTGGTTCTCTTCTTTTAACAATTTAAATATTTCATTCCACTCTCTTATTTTTATGGTTTCTGAAGAGAAATCTGATATAATATTTGTGTAATGATATTACCACTAGTACATGCTCATTATACTTTTTAAAATTGCCTCATGGCTTTTGGATATTCTGTTCTGTCTCCTTTATTCTCTTTTTGATTTACTTTTAATTTTTGGAAGTCTCCATTGACATATGTTTAAGCTTGCTGTTCTATTCCTCAGCCGAGTCTATGAGTCCATCAAAGACATTCTTCTTTTCTGTTACCATGTTTGTGTTTTCTAGAATTTCAATTTTTACTTAGAGTTTCCATCTCTATGCTTAACATTACCCATCTGTTCTTGGATGTTATCCACTTTTTCCATTACTTCCCTCAGCATATTAATTATAGTTATTTTAAATTGCCTGTCTGATAATTCTAATATCTCTCCTCTATTAGAGTCTGATTCTGATTTTTGCTTTGTCTCTTCAGACTATGCTTTATATCTTTTAGTATATCTTATAATTTTGGCTTGAGAGCCAAACATGATGTATTGGGTAGAGGAAACGGAGTTAACTCAGCCTTTAGTGGAAGATTCTATATTTATCTGGGTAAGAGTTCAGCTGTATTTACTCTGCTGTTGCTTTACATGTCAGAGACTAAAATTTCATCTAGTGTCCTTGTTTTTCTCTCCCCTGCTATGTTTTCTTGGGGTTTCCCTAATTACTACTTCTCTTTCATTTGCTTTTTGTTTATTTGCTTGTTTGTTTGTTTTGGTTTTTGAGATGAGTCTTGCTATGTTGTTCAGGCTTACCTTGAACTGGGCTCAAATAAGCTTCCTGACTCAGCTACCTGAGTAGCTGGGACTGCAGGTGTGTGCCACCTTGCCCAGCTAATTACTCCTTCATTAGAGTCTGAACTTTTCAGTTGTAATTCACTGCTATTGAACAAGAGCTCTGTTGGAATGGTGGTAGAGAGTTGTGAGAGGAGAAGGGTTCTGTAATCCTATGATTAGGTCAGTTTTTTAGTGAGCCTGTTGCCCCTAGACCATGACCGTCACCAGTCCTCAGTCATTTTTGCTCCCAGTAAATGAGATAAGAGGGTTATAAGGGTCTGCAATTGGGAGTTTCCCTTCTATCATATTGGTTAGGGTGTAGTAAAGTTGTTGTCCTTAGGTTTGACCTCTGATAAGGAGAAGGTTACCCCAATGGTATATTTCAATACAGTTGCTTTTCCTCTCCCCCTGCTGGAAACACAAGGGGATTTTTTTCATCAGTCTTCACCATGAGAACTTGATGGTCCTTCTGGTGGTAAAAATTCATGCAGGTATGGGTGTGCATCCTTTTTTAAACCTGGGGCCCCAGTATTTTTTAACTCTCAAGGTAGACCATGTTCAATCTCCAGCAATAACTCTACACCATTTTAGTTTTTCCAGAAGCTTCTGACTATAGTGGCAGTTTCTGTTCCTAGTAAGCTGTGATCCTCAGTATTCATCAATTTTCAGGTCAGTGATTTGTCCTATGGCCTTATTTCTTTTACGAATACTATTGCTTGTATGAACCTATGAAGAGTTGTTAGTTTTCAGTTTATGCATCTATTTTTTTTGGAGGACAAGAGTGTTGGAATTTAAGCTCTTTACATGTAGGAGTGGAAACCAAAAGCCCTCCATGGGTGGTGAACTCTTCTCCAGGAATGTGAAACAAAACCCTCATGTGAAATGCTCTGGTAGACCTATCCTTCATGAGCCAACAAGAACATTAGCAGTGCCTGTGCTTTTAGCATTATCTCATAGGAGGAATTGACTTCTGTTTCCTTTTTTGTGTTTCCTGTTTCTGTGTTCCTGTTTCATTTTCCTGGAGAAGTTTATAAATTGCTTGGGAATCTGGGCCAGCACTGGGTTCTGCTACAGTCAGCTCACTGAATTCAATAATATTGTCTGGGGTTTGCTCACCTGGGAAAACAGTTACTGGTACTTTGGTTCTTTTCCTAATTGTAATGAGAGTCAAATAAAACATTGCACAAATGCTCTTTACAGTGTGAACTACCTGGTCATAGCTTTCTCTGTACTAATTTATTTTGGCTAGGTGTAAATATTATGACATGAACGCTTCATCATTTGAAAGACAATCTTCACCCTGTACCTTTCAAGCAGTGCCTTCCTGGGAAGTTCTGGTGTGACTGGACTCTCAGAATTGTACATACAAGTTGTCCCTCAGTGTCTCCTGAGGATTGGTTCCCCACCATAGATACCAAAATCCATATATGCTCAAGTCCTTTATGTAAAATAGTGTAGAATTTGTACATAACCTACCATATAGTTGTTATACTATATTTAAATCATTTCTGGATTATTTTATCATCTACCACAATCTAAATGCTATGTAAATAGTTATTATGTGGTATTGTTTAGGAAGTAATGATGAGAAAACTAGGATTTACATGGTTAGTACAAAAGTGTTTTGTTTTCTGAATATTTTCAATCAGTGATGGCTTCCCCCTCAATTCAGCATGTGACTTATAGTTCTTAAAGTTAATATCTAAGTACTTTAATAATAGAGAAAATTTGAAACCAGTAAAAAAATGAATGAGCTCAGATTTGGAAATCTTAGAAATAGGTTAAGAAAAATGGATTTCCTACTCTGATCACACATGATTGTGACTCACAAAGCACCTTAATTTATGTGTCTTTATACTGTACAGTTATCATAGCAATGAAAATAATGTGGTAAATATCTTCAAGCTTCTTTTCTGCCTTTATTGAAAAACTTATTGGACTACCATATGAAAACGTGAAAAATAAAGCAAACATTCATACAGTCATACAAATTACCCCCATATAACAGTCATGTATGATGCAAAACATAAACCTCCAATGTATTTGAGCAGAAAAGGTAGGACATGATAACTAGGTAGGACTCTAGTTTAAAAGCTACAGCCAATATCTTGCTTTTCTGAGTTTTCATTCTTGGAGGGATAGGAATGACTTTTGGATTATAAGGAATTGTCCTTTCATCAAAAACTTCCACTTAAATATTTCATTTAAATATAAAGAACAGCTCTATGATATTCCAGAATGGGAAATTTGTACCTGAAAAAAATTCATTTTCACCAAAAAAGGTAACTTAGTTGTTAATTATCTTCCACCTCCCTTCAATCCATTGGCCTTTTATTAGTTTTTTGTGACTGTGACCAAAGTATCCAACAAGAACAACATAGAGGAGGAAAAGTTTATTTGGCTTATAGTTTTAAAGGTTTAGTCTACAGTCAGCCAATTCCATTGCTCTGGGTCCAAGCTGAGACAGAACATCATGGCGGAAGGGTGTGGTAGAGAAAAGCTGCTCCATTCACCCCTGGCCAGGCAGAGAGAAAGGGGATAAGGATTCAGGAAAACTAAACCTCTCTGAAGCATGCTCCTAGTGACTCATCTTCTCTAGCCACACCCCACCTGCCCAGTTATTCTGTTTGAACTAGGATTCACTGATCAGGTTACAGCTCTCATAATCTAATTATTTCAATTCTGAATATTCCTGAATTAATACTGGATCCTTTTGGGAGTTCCCTTATATCCAAATCATAACCTCTTATTTGTATTTCATGTTGAAATCACTTCAGTTGGATAATTTTTCACCTAAATTTCAATAAAACAGAAAAAAGAATTGTCTTTGAGAGGAGGAAGAATACCTCTATGAGGTTAGTTCATGTTTTTAAAACAAAGAACATATTTGGGACTTGAAGTTGGTCAATATTGAGTAGACCAGTGAGGCAGACATTCCAGCAGAAGTTGGAGGTTGGAATAAAAAGTTCTTTTGGGTTATTTCCAACTGTAATTTTTTATAATTCTCTGTAATCCAATTTACTATTGACCAATTTATAGTGAACTACTAGGAAGAATCAGTATGTTCTAATATAGCCATTGACCTTGGGTTTAAGACTCCAGTGAGCAGGTTACTTATAATAGATGTGATACAAATAGTTCATGTGATATGAACAATAATATTATTATTCATAAAACTGGAGGATACACCCACATATTTATAGGATCCTATTGCCCTCATTGGTGTATCACAACATACAGATCAGGAGTAGAGTTGTGGGTGCAGATTATTGAGTCATTAACAAGGCTTTGTTTGTTTCCTTCTTTTACCTTGTTGAGAATTTTGAAACAACTATCTCCTAAAAATTGGGTCCTGATATCAGTCGGTTGGAAATTAATTAGTAAAAGAGCTAAACCCCAAGGGAAGTGCATATAAGTAACCTTATTCCTTATAATTCCTTTTTCATAGATTAGGTCATTAAGCAAACTGTGATTAGATTCTTCTTTCTTCATCCCCTCCCCTGAAGAACCTGCTCTAAAATTCCCTCAGCCATGGGTCATTTATTTCTGATCTATATGCTCCATTCGGTGAGGCTGCCAGCTGAGCTGGGAGAGCTTCTTGTGTGCAGAGAGGATGTAGTGAATGGAAGTGATACCTGGTAGGGCTACAGGCTCCCTGGGGTGGCTTTTTTTGTATTCAGCCATGCGGAGCTTCATAATCCTTTATACTGCCTATTGTTCTGGCTTCTTTCTTTCTTCCCCTTCTTTCTTTGCCATCTTCATTGTTCCTTATTTCCATATTAGGAACATATGTAACTAAATTTTCTTTTTGCTCTGTGTTGTCACAAAATTCATATAAAATGAAAAATCGATCTCTTAGAGGAGAGTAGAGGTCACTAGAGGTTAGGAGAAATAAGTGCAGGCCACTAAAGAAAGAATGAATAATAATATCAGAATACAGTTAGATAGGAGGAGTTAGTTCTAATGGCTTTACTATAGTTTGGATCTTAAATGTTTCTAAAAGGCCCATGAATTAAAGGGTTGATACTCAACTTGGTTCTATTGGGAGATAATGAAAACTTTGAGAGGTGGGGCCTAGTGGGAAGTTTTTAGGTGCCCTTGAAGGGGATTTTAAGACCAACACGTGAACAGTTTTCTTCTGCTATGTGCTTCTGCAATGATGGGACCTTGGCCACAGGCCCAAACAATGGGACCAATTGATCATGAACTAAAATTTCCAAAAGTGTTAGCTAAAAATAAACTTTTTATCTTTATAATTTTATTTATTTCAGGTATTTATGGAAAACTGACTAACAGTGCTATGGCACAGTAATATAATTATAGTCTACAAGAGTTTGTTATGCAACTCAAAATAAGTAGAAGAGTTCATATATGCCCAACACATAGAAATTACATATGTTTGAGGAGCTGGAAATGCTAATTTGATCATTACACAATGTATACATGTACCAAATTATTATACTATATAAATATATATTAACACATGTCAACTAAAGATAAAAAAAAATAAGGGTTTGGGGTATAACTCAGTAGTAGAGCACTTGTCCAGCATGCACAAGCTCCTGGGTTTGATCTTCCTATAAACAACCCCAAACAAGCAAAAGAAACAAACCAAATGAAAAAAATAGGGAAAATAAGTGAAACTAAGAAGAACACAAGGGATGTATGAGTAGACAAATTAAGAGACAGTGGGAAGAAAGGATGAAGTATAATGTCTCGGCACTTTCTGAGAAGGTTGCTGGCTAACCAATGCTTAAAAAAAAAAAAAAGAAAAAAATTCTGAAGAAAGAATAATGGGAGGGAAAAGGGATAAAGAGTGGACAGGGAAGATGCCTTCAGAACAAGAAGAAAGGGGAGAGACAGACAGAGGGGCAAGGGGCCTGGATGATGCTGAGATCTGAGAGGCACATCTTTATACCAGGATGACTGGCCAAAACTTGTGGGTTCCCACCGATGTTATCATGTGTCTTTGGATGAGGGATTTGTATAATTCCATGTACCAGAGATGAGAATTGTCACTCTCTTTAGCAATCTCCTTTGCTTCTCCCCTGTGAGAATTTGCCTCTTCATTAACATTTTGTCCCAGTGTTTATGCTTACACCAATGTGCTTGGGCTGAAAGGCACTTTGGACTTGGCTTAAGACTTAACGTACTTGTTATTTAAGAAACCATTTCTTGCTTTTGCCCAGAATAAAACAATTCATTTTTTCTTCCAATTTATTTGTCCCTGAGTCTTTGTGACTACGTTAGCACATGAATTTCATTTTATTCTCTCATTTTCCAGATTGGTAAAAATAAAAACTGCATCTAATGGGGCATAGCTGATGTTCCATTTTAGAGTCACTGAGAGCTCCTGGTTTAGGTTAATTGGACAGAATGGTGAGATTGAGCAAGCCTGTTTTTCATTTAGCCTGTGATTGTGTGTAGAAGCATTTGAGGTGTCAGTTGGTGCCTGGGACGGAGATCACAGGAAGTACAGTGCAGGAGACTTACACTGCCTCACACCAGGGGTTGGATGAACTTGGTTCTCATTCTAGCTGTCCTGGGCCAGTGATGTCAGTTACAAACCACTGAATTCACTCCATCAAGGAGGCCTCAGGATCACACCACCCCATTCTCATTCTTAGAGGTATGTTATTAGAACAAAATGAGTTCAAATTCATATGAAAGTTTTCTTCTCTTTTCTTTTTTTTTTAAGAGAGAGAAACTGTGAGAGAGAGAGAAAAAGAGAAACGATTTTTTTTTTTAATTTAGTTTTTCATGTTGCTTTCCTTGCTCCAAGACTTTGTTGTGTATGTGGTGCTGGGATTTGAGCTTGTGAACTTGCGCATGTCGGGCAAGCGCTGTAGCCCCCAGCCACTGTTCCAGCCCTGAAATTCCTATGAAATTTTTAAAAGAAAGATAATTCTATGAGCATGATTCAAACTTTAGAACTTCATTAAGAAATGGGTCTTAAATAAATCAATAAAGAGGAAATTGAAGTTTTATGACAAGTTTATTCTTTACCATCTTTTCAACAGCTTAGGCAGACCCCAAGGTAATGGGGTAGCCAGAGAGCTTACATGGTCTATCTAGACCATTTTAAGTTCTTTGGGTTAAATTGAGATGTTCTACTTCAGTAGCCATCCATTAATGCTTAATTTTACAGATCATCAGAATTTCTCAGCTCTCATGGTAATTAAGGGTGTAATTCCCAGTCCAGTGATCAACAGCAGTGAATGTGGGTCATCACAACTTTTAAATGATATGGTTAAATCTGGACTGAAATGAGCAATAACTTGGAAGATGAAGCATAGAAAATCCTAAATGACATCAGTGGGGGACACCTTATTGCATCATCATTTATTGATTCCTTTAGGACGTGGTAGAAAAGTTTTCTACTTTGCCTTCTTCATGTTCATTGACCAAAGACACAAAATGAAAACAAACAATAATATAACCAGCTATGGGCATAGAGTTGTAGAAGCTTGTCATGAAGAGGACCCCATGAGGTCTTCGATCATCATCTCCTATAAAATAGGTGTGCCGGCTGAGGCTTGGAGTGGGAAGGGCCTGGCTTTGAAGAGCCACTGAATCCTGTTCCTGGGGTAGAAAGTCACTCTGGTCAGCATAGTGCATGTGGTGGTCATTCTCTCCACCTGGCTGGTGAAAGTTTTATTGGGCACTTTTAAATACCTTCACTTTTAAGTGATGCCATATTTCATTTTAGTTTATGGTAACTATTTAATTGGAGCTTTCTACTCACATCACTAGTTTTCTGGTCATTATGTAATAGAGAAGACTACTTTCCTAATTATGTTTCTTTTCTTTTTTCTTTTTTGGCTATAGATTATATGTCATAAAGCCAGGCAGTCTTCCTCAGTAATGGATTGTTCATTGGTCATAAAAGTAATGTTCTAAAAAGACAAAAGTCTAATATTTAAAATAACATCTGTTTATTCTAGCTGATTATTTGATTTAAAGTAAAGCTTCTTTTTAAATGCACATATTCTAGTGATGTTAAAAATAACATTCATCAGAGAAATATTTATTAAAATTCTCAGCCAGCAGATATAAACAAACAGGACCAGACACCCTTCAGGGCAGAAGCAGAAAGTCTGTATGAAAGATCTGCTAACATTTTATTTTCTCTTTTATCAATTAAATGAAAAAGAAAACAAAAAATAGGATTCAGTGGCTCTAAATATTTTACATGATATAATTTTTTATTGTTCTGAGTAATACTTGGGAAAGGAAGAAAAGAGGAAGGAGTCAAGAAGAATGAAATCACAATAAAAGAAATGTCAAAAAAGAAAGGTGATGCCAGGATATGTCAGTTCCCTCTCATTTGGGGTATTGGATTTAAATTTTCCCTGTTAGCCTTTTACCCCTTTTGTAAATAGGGAGTTTCGTCTATAAGCAGTTATTCCTATGAATGAATTCATGATTTAATATAGTACTTTGAAATTTTAACACCTTCATTGAATTTCAAGTCCCACACATGCACACATATATAATCTTGTTCTTTCATAAGGTGGCATTGATGCATTTCATGTGAAATATCTTCAGAACAAGTTTTGAAAGTTAATCTGAAGGATAAAACTAAATATATAAGTATTTATTCTAGATCCTTCTGAGCTCAGAATGGAGTCATCTGACAGTAGGATTGGATAAAGGAGGAAGATTAAGTGTAGTGACAAGGTCAGGACGAGCCTCCCTGGGGTCATCCAGAGAGATTCATCTCATCACTCAGCCTACAGTGTGGTGAAGGGAATTCCCTCAAGCCAGAGAGACAGCTTGTGGTCCCAGTGTGCCTGTCAGGGCAGTGGTGTGGTGCCCAAGAGTTGGCAGAGAGCAGCGTGGTCATCAAGTTTGTGCCTCTTTTGCTGAGGTAGTTGTTCCACCTCAGCACTTTCCCAGATGCAGATACTATTGATAAAAGAACTTCCATTTACTGTGGAAGTGTAACATTTTATGCAGAGCATTTATTAAACATGTTCTTCCCCAGGAAGGCTTTGTGTGAACTGGTGATTCACAACAACTCCTGGGTGGGCTCCCAGGCCAGGCTGCCCTGTGGTCCAGTGGCACCAATGTGTTAGCATGCTAATGATCCTGCATTTCAGCACACTTCCTGGGGCATTTCCAGTTGCAACAGAATGAAGCAGCACCACTGACACGTTGTAACTTGATGAAAATATTTTGATCTGGGGTATATTTTTCTGAGTTATAGAACTGTTACCAAATTAGGTGATAGGGGGCAAGGAAATAACTCAGTGGTAGAGTGCATGATACTAGGCACACACACACACACACACACACACACACTGTTTAAGCCAAAGTATGACCATCTAAGTGTTCTGGAGCTGTGAATATCTATCTGATATAAATTGTATGGCTTTTAGAAATTTCAGTATAATAATGAATTCCATGTTCTGGTATTTATCAATATACACAGTTTTGCTGAGAGTATTGGAATATTCTGAACAATACACAGGTGAAAATGTGCCCCAAAACACATCCTCACTTGCCAAAAAACTTCTATTTTTATGTCCTGTCATCTTTCAAAATATCCGATGATCATCTTTCTTTACTTTGTGGCAGTAATTTGTATTTAAGGAACATAAGAATCACCATACTTATTGAGACTGTAGTGGATCCAGTCCAACATCCTACCCATGGGTAGTAGTACATTTGTGAGTCATTCATAGCAATAATTTCAACAAATTGGAGGTCTACTCCTTCTCTTGCTAGACTCCTTCAATAGATTATTTTGAATAATCTGTTTCATAAATATATTGAAACTCATGTTTAACTTAATTATAGTTGTTCCTTGGATTTCTGAAGATGCCTAAACCCCTAATATAAAATAGATAATATTTGCCTATTACCCATGCATATCTCTGGTATACTTTAAATCATCTTTAGATTATTTATAATACCTAATACAATGCTGTGTAAACACTTGTTATACTATATTGCCTGAGCAATAATGACAAGAAAAAAATTCAGGTGCAACTATCATAGGCCTAATTACTTAGTACATGATTCTTGGTTGGTTGAACCCTTGGTTGATCAGATCCTTCGATGTAGAACTTGTAGATTTGGAAAGAAGACTATATTTCTCTATTCTGAAGTTACCTCTTAAGATAATCTCATTTTTTGTTACCTAATATTGCTTATAAGTTTATGAAAATTATATCTTTTGAGCTTATGTATGGGGTAACACAGAGACAAGTATTTCCACAAATATAGGAAATCTTCCTAAAATCATTTTCTCTTGTGAACTGTGCTTTGATAGACCTGAACGATTGTATCCTCCATGGTGCTATTCATTCATCATGTGCATTCATTCCTTCATCACTAACTTTCTGCGTTGCAAGTTTCCTTAATGCTGATATGAATTTCCTTAATTTGCTCCCTCCAGCAACAGATCCTGAGAGAGGGATCTGAGAGTAGGTGCTTTTATTTGGTGGTAGCCTTGAATCCAGGCAGAGAAGTGGGGCAGTGATACTGGCAGGGAAAGCAGTAAAAAAAAAAGCCTCATTATTAATCCACTTACAACTGACTGGAGCTTAATCCCATGGGAAATAGTAGGAAAAAGTGTAAAGCTCATGCCTCAGCATCTTCCCACCCAGGAGAGATGCGAGGATGCACACTGTCAGTGAGATGCTGACAGTGCTGATAACCATGGAAGGGTTGCTCTGAGGAATAAATGCATCATTGTGTGATAGACATTTTGAATAAACAGGGCCTGGAACATGGCAAAGCTCTCAGTATCTACCAGTTATTGTGGTTATCGCTATGTTAGCTGTTTATGAGAACAATGCATATTGACTGGATGCCAATGTAAGTTAGCATTTCATTAGATACTAGGATGCACAAATGAGTAACACATGAGCCCTATGCCCATTAAGCTTGAATTTAGTGGAGAAGCAAGCATGTGCAGAGGCCATTGTGGTGACTCTGAGGACCTAGGAAACACAACATTTTCTGAGTAGGGAATACACTCCTCATGGAGACCCGGGCCAGAGAAGAGGGAGTTTTCATAGCTTTCTAGAGAAAGTCAACCACTGAGCCTGATAGGACTGAGGAAGGGCATGTTGAGCTGAGAACACTGCAGAACAAATATGGAAATATTGAAAAATATGGTGTGATAAAGCCAACAAAGCTTTAGTCATATCTGCAGCATCAAATTTTAAAACCTAAAGTAAAACTCCAACTTCAAGTACATGAGACCTGGTTCTGAAAAGACTCCCACATTTGATTTAATGTTCCACTTTCATTATATATCTTAATAGTTATTAAGAATTACTAAAACTCTTAATAAATTTTTAATGAGGGATCTCGCATTTTAATTTTCACTGGCTTTCCATAAATTGTGTATCTGGCCCTGCAGAAAAGTGTTAAGTTTGGGACATATAATAAGTCTTATAAAACCTGCTGTGATGATTGATTTTATGTGTCAGCTTGACTGGGTCATGAGGTGCCCAGATATTGGTCAAACATTATTGTGTGGGGTCTAAAAAGGTGTTTTGGAATCAGATTAACCTTTCAATAGATAAAAGTAAGTAAAGCAGATTATCCTCCTGGTGTGAAGGGCTGTATTTTAATCAGTTGAGGACCTCACTGGGAAAACAATGCTGGCTCTCCTGTGAGTTAAAGGAAACTCCTACCTGGAGATTTGAGCTGAGATCTTGGTCTTCTCCTGTCTTTAGACTTGAACTGAAATATTGGCTCTCCTTATGTCTGGAGCCTGAATCTTTCAGAGTGGGACTCAGACTTTTGGCTCTCTGGATTTTCAGGCCTTGAGTCTCAGATGGGAGCTATACCATCAACTGCAGATTTGGAGATTTCTCAGACTCCATAAGCTTGTGAGTCAATTTCTTGTAATAAGTATCTTTATATATCAACATCTCCATCCTGTTGGTTTTGGTTCCCTGGAAAATACAAACTAATACCTAACATACTTGCAGATGTGTTTGTTGTGTTTGTAGTTTTCTGTAGAAAATGTGGAACCATTAAAGTTTCTTGTTTTTTTTTTTTTTCGTTTTTTTTAAATATGGGAAAGTGACATGTGACCTAGATAAAAATGCAGTGAATGGGGAGGATAGCTCAAACCAAGAAGCTTACTTATTCACTTGGAAAGGATGATGAAGGCCAACATTAACATCCCTTAGTGAAAAAGAAAAAGGTTGATAACCCTTTTATGTGCAAGCTTGTGAGGACTAGACGGACCAATGATGACAGGGATTGAAGACAATGACACAAAGAAGACTTAAGATACCAAAGTCCTGCTGCATTTGTCCTCCCATACATGACAATTCCTCTTACACCAGTTATTTTATTCTCTTACCTGGCCCTCCTCTAACTGCATTTGTCTATTCCTACCATGTGTCACCAGACATTCACTCAGGAGGTATGGGGGGCATTATGGGGTTGCTCATATTGTCCATTCAGTGTGAGTTTTCATCCTCATGAATGGGTTGAATCTCATGTGTAGAATCTTCATGAGTCATCCTGAGATTATTCTCACTCTTTTCTTGGGATGCAAAATGAGAGTTTAAAGTCATTCATTTAGTAAATAAACATATTAACTTAAACATACATACCCTAAAGTCTTACTTACTGTGTCTTTTTCCTAATCTTACTCTTAAAAGTCCTGCTGTGGTTATTTCCATTTGTTGGGCATATTGCCCCACATAATCTCTCAGTAGCATGTGAAAACTTGGAGATGAACTTACACCCTCCTCTTTCTAGGACAGATATGAAAATTCTACAACACTCTTCTTGTCTCCCCACAGTTCTCTGGAGAGACATGCAGCATTCTTTCTACCATTCTTTTCCGTAAGCCAACTCAGTACTTGTGAGTGTATACGTTTATGTGATTTTATCATGGCTTACCTTTTCCTTAAGTTTGGGATGTTTGTTAGGGAAAGCTATAAATATGTTTTTTTCCCCAACTCTAACTACAAACTCCATTCTGGCTTTCTCCTTTCCTGAGACCCCAGGAAATAAAGGTGACAAAATGTCTTCCCAATAGATTAGATTTCCTTTGGTCTTACTGCTATGGCAGTTTGGCATCTAGAGGTCAATGCAAAGTTGGCAATCTTATCCATTTATTCATTTGTCAACACTTTAAAGCATTTGAAATATATCAGTAATTGGGCCAGGGTTGGCAATGAGAAAGGGACAGACTGACTTTGCAAATGTTTAGCATAGCCCTGGTTCCACACTCAGCAATGAGAAGTTTCCTACCAGGAATTCTTTCAAAGTGGGGAGCTTCAAAACGCCAGGTCTGACCTTTGTTTTGAATTAAATCTAACCCTCAGATATCTAGAGGAATTCTTACTTTGTGTATGTGGGTAATGCTTTTATTATTTCATGATAGAGGGCATCTTGGCAGAAGAGGGATTAAAAACCATGACATATAAACATCCAGTGTTGGCACCCAGTGGCCATATTGACCCAATGCTGTCTTTTTTAGTAGCTCTTATCATGTTGGCCGGATGATCTTCTTTTAAATCAAAGGCATAAGTACATGCCTGATGCCTAACACAGTGAGCCCACTGTCTGGGGCGGTGGGGAAAGGCCATGCTCTTTGGTACCTGACTGAGCCCTATAAAGGTCACATCAAATGCCATGTCAGTGTTTCTGGTGCTGTGAGATGACCTGTGGACTGGCTTAACAGGTTCTTGTGTCACTAAGGGTCCCATGGGAGGCTGATAGGAATGTCTGGGTAGTGATGGGCCTGCACTAGAGAGCAGCAAGTCCTATAAATGGAAGGCAAGAGCCTTTCCTTTGCTTCTTGTCCTCCCACCTCATTGACTGACAATACTGTCCCCTACAGGGATGATGGAGTGTGATCTCCAATTTGGTAAAATTCAATCATATAAAATACAATAAGGATAAGGAATGTGATCTGCCCCAAGTTGCCCTGCCACTTAGGTGCAGAACTCATGCCTTCCCCCCAACATCAGGCTCCTATCAGCAGAAGACTGAATTCTCTATCACATTGAGTTTTATGCTCCTTCATCCATGGAGGAGTTAGGAGTTGTCTGATGAGCAACTCAGCATCAGTAGGTCATGTGCTAGCTGTTGCTAGTTCTAATCTTTTCACAGGTTGTGCCAGTATTTCATCTTGCTTCATGGTAAGATTTAATGTGTTTTTTTCCAGCAATCAATGGGGAAGCTTAAGAAAAACAGTCTGGATATTTCTCGCCAAAATAATAATAAAAAGGGCAAATTGAACCAGGAGAGGAAAAGGAAAGGAAGCCATTGAAACACTAGGGCTAGGATTCCATATGAATTTTATTGAGGGCATTGTGAATATAAGGGGAAAGTTGACTTTCATGTACTACAGATGAGTCATTGCTGCTCCAGCAAGATAGTAGTGAAGAAACCAAAGATCAGATATTAGCATCAGACATTAAAGGACAAACCCAAGGGTAAAACATTTGAATCAACAATTTAGTAAGCTTCCTAAAGTAAAGTGCAAGGGCTTGGAAACTGTTCAGGGAAAACAAAAGCAAGGTAGCAAGTCCTATTAAGGCAATTTCTCCAAATGCCGTGATAATTTTATTTAAAAAATTCTCTTTTACTTCACTAGAAATATGTTTCTAAGTTTTCAAGTCCAGTGGATGTCTGACATCAATTAGAATGAACACAAACTTATAATTTCTGTTTTGTAATGTGGAAAGTATGTATATTCTGACTCTGAAAAACAATCCACAACTGTAATCCATCCTATGTGATGAGAGTTGGTACAAAATAACTTTCTCAGATGTTCTGACTTTGCATATACTGAGCATAGACACCACACGAATAGGAATCACACTTATGGACAGTTGTAGCAAGTTGGATCTGACAATATGCTTATCTTTCCCATATAGGGAGGCAGACTATCTGCTTAGATATTATTTATGTTTTCAATAAGCCAATTTTGAGGAGAAAAATCATAGGCATTTAGAAACTTACATTGATTTTTCTCCTTGAGTAAGGAAACGGAGGGCAAATATATCATTCTTTCATCTTAATTCATTGTGAGTCTAAATTCTGAACCAAATGAAGAATGAATCCAGAATGATTAGATCCAGGATGGCTAATATTAGACATGATGATGATTGCTTCCTTGGTTGGTTTATTTCTCATTGTATCCAGAAGATTTAAGGCAGCTTATAAAAATACCTAAAGATAGTAAGATTTTTATAAGGAAGAGTTTTCAAATTAGGTCCAAAAGAAAACAAGGAAAAGAAAAGAGATATGAAGCCCCTGGAAAGGCTAATCTTAAAAAAAGATATGCATTAATGGATGCTACAGCTGCAAGAGGAAAGGTACAAGTTTGGCTCTATTCTTTCTAGCAAGAAGCACAAAGAGGGGAACAAGATAATTATTTGATAAGTATGAGCCTAAGGAAAGCTCTGCAGTCTCAGAAAAGAGGACAGTGTGCTGCAGTCTCCACACACTCCATACTGCCACCATGTGCAGCAGTGGATTCTCTTAGTGGTGATATTGGTAATATGAATAATTATGCCCGCTTATTGAGCATGTCCCTTGCCCAGTTCTAGGAAAAATAAACCATGTGGAGTCAGTAGTGGATAGTCAATGATTAGGTCTCCTATCAATCTGACCACTAAATCCTGGCTTAAGTACCAGGCTGAGAATGTGGGAAGGAACAAATGTGGGACATCTCACTTGAAAGCAATCATCCTGTTTGCCAGAAGGCATGTTAACCAAAGAGGTTAAATGTGTGTCTTTTGGTCTACAGTAAAATTAGACACTTGCATCAAGAAGGGTCAATTGTACGACCAGGCTATAAGGCAGTTGTAGCACATGATAAAGAATGTAAGTGAACAGTGCTTCCCAGAGGAGGACTCAGTTCCATTGTAGTGTTAGGAAGGTATCAAGAGTATGAAGTGTCGGGAAACTATGCATCAGTGGTCTCCAATAGGATGCATACAAATGTAGAGGGAGATTTGATTTAAGGGATTGGCTCATGCAATTATGGAGTTGGCAAGTTTGAACTTACACCATGGGCTGGAGAACCAGGGAAGAAATGATGCTATGACTCAGATTCAAAGATAGTCTGTAGATGCAATTACTTCCTCTACGGGACATTTCTGTCTTTTCTCTTAAGGCCTTCAGCTGATTATGCAAGGCTTGTACTCTTTATGGAGGACAGTCCATTTTATTCTGTGTCTACTGATTTTACTGCTTGGTCCCATTCAAAATCTATCTTCAATGCAGCATCTAGACTGATGTTTGAATGAGCCTCTGGATGCCATCACATAGCCACATTGACAGTGAAATGAACTTTTACACCATGCTATTAAAAGAATGGAGGGAAGAAGCTAAGGAAGTTGGTCTATGGAGTAAAATCTACCTGGCCTTGGATGTGGTCTAATTTTTTTTATGTATATTTGAGGGATACTTTAGGGAATGAGTAGTAGATATATGTTGTAGGCTTCATAGTGAGAAATTGGACACCCATTGGGGTAAATATTCACCCAGGAGGTATATCTTCATTTGATATAGGGAAGAATGAAAGGCTATGATCATGGGATGGGCTACTTTCCTCAACCCTGGAAGTTTCCTAGAAGCAGTGAGATAAGCTCTGGGCTTTCGTGAAGGGAGCTCTTCTTGGATCTGTGTGATTCTGGATCTAGTTCTACCCAAGTTAGTATTAACCTTTAGATTTTTGATCATCAACAATTTAAGTTTGTCTTTCCAAAACAAACTTGACTAAGTGTACCAAAAATGTGAATAAAATAATTAGATCCAACCTGAATTTAAAAGTAAGGAGAAAGGGGTTGAGATGGGGACAGAAAGGATGACAATACAATAGACACCATATCATAAGGCAGTATACTTACCCAGATGAAAGCAAAATTCTACCACGTATGTGTGAATCTCAAGAGCAGGTAAGTGTGATTCTCACTGTTTTATTCAGAAAGATTGGAGGATATTTTAGAAACAGACATCAGTCAGTACTTCTTCTAATGAGGTCAGAACAAAAGATTTCAGTGGAAGTGCAGCCACATTCATCAGTGAGTGAGGGGCTTAGAAACAATTTAGATGGGGACTTCCACATGGAAAAGAGTTTATATTATTTATTATTGAAAACATTTAAGGTGAAGTTTTGGATTCATTGCCATTGGTTCGAACAATGTTAATGTTGGATATAAATGGGTGCTGGAAGTCTTGGGGCCAGTTCTTAGACTCATGTTCCCTATAGAACCAAGGATCCATTTGCCTAGCAACACTGTGCCCTGTGGATGTTTATAGAAAACAGCCTCCCCCAGCTACACCACTGCCTTTCCTAGTTGAGGGTTCTCTTATCCTTCACAGAAACAGACACTAACATTTCATGTATGTCCACTTAAACAAAATTCTCAAATACTGGGCCCTTCTGGTTCTTGAACTGAACCTGGCCTTGGTGAGATGCAGTTTCATATGAGACAGTAGAGTCCTCATGCCCTGCTACCCCTATGCCTCCAGGGACCAGGGCTTTGTAAAAGTACGTCCCCCAAATGTGCATCCTGGCTGTCCTTCAGAATCCACCTTTGGGGTGGTTTGATGGCTGGGATCACATCAAGGTTGGTTCATAAGTCCTTCTCTTGGAATATTTTTTTATTTGTCTTTTGCTCCCTTACTCCATGCCTCTGCTACCCAGCCCTCTGTCTCTCCCTTCAGGTCTGTCTCTCCCTTCAAGTCGGTCCCTCTCTCTGGCTCCTGGCCTTCTCTTTCTTTTCCTCTCTCACACTTCCCTACCTCTTTCTCCCTGTCTTCTCTGTCTTTGTCTCTCATGCTTTTACTCTCTCTCTCTCTCTCAAAATTAGGTTCAGGAAGCAGGGAAGGGCTAGGTTGGGTCATGGCAAGGAAGTTGCCAAGATCTTTCTTCCTTCACTGTGCAGTCACATTAAACACTGCGATTGTTTAATGTGATTGTTTACCAGCCTGAAGGAGGTACTGGGATGTGAACTGATTAATTTAAAGTAGGAGATTGTCAGCAGAATAAGCATAGCAGTGCACATGGCCAGCCATTCTATCTCTGTAACAAACCTCCTGAGAAGCCAAATCATAATGAGAACGTTGCTTTGGTGAGTGAAGATAAAAATCAAAAGGGATTGAGTGGGTTTTATGAAAAAGCCTGAAGAAACTGAGGGACAGTCTCATTCCAGTCCCTGCATAATTCTTCTCTCACTCTTATTTTGGGATCTTTTTGTCTTTTTTTTTAAATGTCACTATCATTAATCAGATTGCTAAGATACACTCCCAGTCCAGTTTTGCACTATCCTATCCCCTAGTGCCTAATTGGAAAAGTTCTTGACTTTTCAAGGGAGTAGTTTAGGCTGGTCATTGCTTTTCCAGAGGCCCTCATTGCCCTCATGTGTGTTAATATCAGGGTGAAATTAGGAGGACAATTTTATTTCCCTGATATACCAAATTCTTTTGGGAACTTCATTAGAGCCCTCAAAGATTGACAAGAAAGGAACACAAGCTATTAATTATTAAAACAGTTTTGTGAGTCAACTTCAAAGTAAATGAGCAAAAATTTAGAGCAAAGAGGTAGTTCAAAAATATGATGCTCTGTGTTAATGTACTGTTGCAATTTTGGTTTACTTTACTGAAAATTGCTTTCTTTCCACCCTGAAAAGATGTAAGAAAAACTGCTCCACTTTCTCTCCTTCTTCTTAATCTCTAGAAATTTGGTAGTTTGAATCAAATTCAGATTTGAGCCTTGGAAGTCAGGAAGTGCTTGAGTAGCATCTCCAGGATTGAGGAATGGGCAAGGGGAGGTCAGAGTCCTTGGCCTTCTTTCTTTGGGTATTCCTTATCTATCTCTGTCCCTCTGTCTGTCTGTCTCTCCCTTTTAGAAAAGAGTTTAATAAACTCACTGCCTGAGATGTCAGAGAATAAGAAGACTTACAGAGTTACTGACTGAAAATAAGTGAAAAGTTTTTAAATTATTTTTTCTATAGATATTTGCATTTAAATTTCATGTTTGAAATGAGCTAAAGGACTGATGTTCTAAGTGGAGAACTGGGGCATCTTTCACCAGATAGGGAACATATTTGGGGACAGAACAGACAAGACATTCTATCTCTGAAATCACCACTTTTTCCAGTCTTGTCCTTTTGAATGTAAGGACTTTTAAAGAGGTTACAGATGAGGCTGAGAAAAAAAGTTATACGAGTGTATTTGCAAAGTGTACCTGAGGTCCTGGGTTCCATTTCGAGCAACACACACACACACACACACACACACACACACACACACAGTAATAAAGACATAAAAAGAGGCTACTGGGTTTAAAACTAATAACTATTATTCTGTGCTTGGCTGTCCCAATTGTGGAAGAGCCGTTCCCAGCCCAGAGCCCAGCTCTGTGATACCCAGGGCACTCAAGGAGGCAAGCCTCAAGCTAATGGCATGAGTCAGTTCTCTACTTCATGTTAAATATATTTTTAAACCAAAGTCACTATACATATGATAAAAAATATAAGAAGTAAAATATTATTAATTGAAAAGTTATCTAAATATACTACCTTGAATTTTGTGGAAATCAGAATCACTTATTTTATCTTGAAATGATTATTTACTTAATACAAGTCAAGTGTAAGTCTATCAGTAGGACATGAAAGTATAATATAAATAATAGTATTAACAAGATTTATTTATTTTAAGCCTGTTGCAGATATCCAAGTGTGGAAAACTTAAACAAGAATGCCTAAGAATTTGAAAATTAAGATGCTAATAGGAAAAACACACAATGTCTTATTTCTTTTATTCTAAGTTTAGTAGCTTGAGCTTAAAACCTATTGCTGGTAAGGAATTCAACACTTATGAATGATGGGCAGGTATACCTGTGTGCATGTAAGTGCCTGTGTACACAGGTGTGCATGCAAGTACACATGAGTGTATAAGCAAAGTGCTTTGAGTCTTTTACCTACCAAATAGTAGTTTTAGTCCCCCTAGATTCTGTTTGGAGGTAGAGTGTTCTTTGTCAATTCTAGGCAGAGAACTATCCACTTCGTGTGGAGCCAGTCTCCTCTCAGCATATAGACAGGTGTCCATCAATATGGACTTGCCAGGACAAGGATTAGAAATGAAGAGAGAGTAGTAAAATCGGAACATGTCTTTAGAAGTTGGATTTTGTGAGCTGGAACGGTGGCTCATTTGTTATGGCACTTACCTCACATGTGCGAGTATGTGAGTTCGAACTCCTGCACCATGTACACAACAAAGTGTTGGAGGAATAAAAGGCACATGAGAAACTAAATAAAAAATTACTTCTCTTTTTTTCTCTTCTCTCTCACTGTCCCCTCTTTCTTTAAAAAAAAAAAAAGAAATTGGATTTTGTGCAACTCAGTCTAGTACTAGTTACAAAGAAAAGTTCAAATCTGTTGAAACAAAATAAGTAGTTACAAACAGGGAATAAGGACTTTTTAGCTTTGAAAGATGTCTTCTGTGCAAAGATAGTCAAATAGTGATGTTTTAAGTGGTATAATTAATTGTCTCAATTCTTTTTTTTAACGATGTTTTGCATATTATCTCTGCTGACATAGATTCTCTTCTTGATCAAGCACTAATCAGGATCCTCCAATGCTTCTCAAATAGGCCTGAATTTTAAGGCATCAGTGTCCACCTATGCATAATCAGTTTTAATAAGAACCTTGGCTTGCTAAGTCTGTTTAACCAGAACTTCCCAACTTCAATATCTGAATATTTTTGAAATTTGATCAGGTTCCCCTATGGTGATCACCCTGTCCTGTCTTCAATAAGAGTACAGTTAGGTGAGCTTAACAAGTATTATCCTACTCTTGGTATTTCCTCTTAGTAATTTTTCCATCCACTGACTTCCCCCACCCTGTGTCTCTGCTGTAACATTCCACTTTTCCTTGTTGGATTGGGAATTGAGTTTGACATCTTTCTCCCTTTGGGCAGAACCCTGTGGTTCCTAAACCTATCATGAAGGCTGTGAAGAAAGTCAGACTTACTGTGTCTAAATGAGTGTCATGGGTGTTTTTTCTTTAACACTTCTCGCCCCAATCCATTTTAGTGCTCCCTCTCTCTCTCTCTCTCTCTCTCTCTCTCACACACACACACACACACACACTCATACATGCATGCATGCACACACACACACACACACATGCACACACACACACACTCAGACACACACAGGGTTGGAGGCAAGGTTACTCAGTCTTCCCATTTTTCAGCTGGTTCCTGGTTGAGTTACTTCCTTTTGGAGGGGGCCAGAGGACAGGAGTGAAGTGTAGAGATTCTGGTGTAGCTCTCTCATTTGACCCAATTGTCTGCTTTAAAGTACAGCAGGGCACCAAATCAAAACCAATGCTTTGGTTTTATAAGCTGCAAAAGATCTTTGATTTTTTTGTTATTGCTGTCATTGTATTCAGTAAATTGAGAGAAAGAAATAGCTGTGCCAGAAGAAATCAGCTCTACAGTTTCAACTGGACCCAGGGCTCTCGAGTGTAATTTAATATTCAGTGCCTCATTAAGAGACCCAAGGACTCCTGAGACTTTTGAAACCACAAGTAATTATTTCACAGAAGGCCAGCTAGCTAGATCAGTTAGATCCTACCTTCCCAGGGAGAAGAAAGACAGATGCTTGGATTACACAAGGTTAATACTTTATGGAACTCTAGGTTTCATTTGATCTATTGCTCTGCAAAGAACAAACATGGCATGGTCTAAACTTGAATCATCAATTACATATGTTGTGTTTTTATGTCTTTAAGAGAGGACTTTGTGCAAGAATGCAATTTTGGTGTTGTATAAGTGTTGCCATTTTTGAAAGTGGTGAAATCTTTGACCATAATTTTGCAGCTTCTCCCTGATTCTAATTTCATCATTTTGGGTCTGTGTTTGAGCACCTGTCCCCAGGACTCTGCTAAAAGACATCTCTTCAGAAAGATCTTTCTAAATCACTACTTATCCCTTTGCACATTTCTGTTTTTCTTCATATCACTGATTACTCTCCACCATTACATTATATACATATGCATTTATTTGTTCTTTGTCTCTTTCTAGAAAGTCAGTGCCACAGAACAGAGTTTTCTATTCCTCCCTGCTATGCCCAGAGTGCCTAAAGCAAGTTCTCAGGAAATGCTAGCAAACCAAAGGATGAATGAATGATTGAGTGCACTGATACATTAATGTACCCACTTCTGGAACTTGATTTGGCATTTGCTGCCAGATAACCTGATTTATAGATTATCCGGATTATGCATATATCTCTTTAAGAGAGGGCTTACTTAAAACTACTGTTAAGGTGAAAGATATAAATAGAAAAAGAAATATACTTTGATGTGGAGATTTCCCTGTAATGGATCATTAATTAACTTGTCACGTCCTAACTATATTTCATTCCAAAAATAAAAGCTCTGGGCAGCATTTTCAACACTATAGTGTTTTTCTAGATGTGTTTGTATGCACTGGGCATCTGCTGTGGGGGGCCTTTGTGGGCCTCCTGCCTGAGACCTGTGGTCCTCATGTGATTTGTATAGCTGTCTGATTTGTTCTGAGTGACTCTGCTTCTGGTAACTCTCAAAGTCATTGCTTGCCTGGGCATCCTTGCTTTGCTGCTGAGTTCTGAGAACTGAAGAGTAAATCCCTTTTTGAGTGGTGTCATGTGGCCACCGACACCAATCAGTTGAATCAGACCTTGAGATTACCGTTTCCTGTCACTACTTCAAGTGCCATAGGGGATAAATCAGAATTTAGGTAAACAGGTCAGAGTGCTGATATCTCCTGTGGCTAATAGAGATAAATGTAGCCACCAGAATTCACTTCCCTGAGAGAAAATGTGAAGAGAATAAATATGCTGAAGGTCTGGGCTCTGATATTCACTCCTCCATTTTAAAATAATGTGTTAAAATAAACCTTATCACCAGTTTATTTGCATCTGTCCAGAAAGAAAGAAGGATAAAAATTCAAATTATTTTCCTAGTAGTATTAATGGATTTCTTGAATTTAAAAAAATGTACATTAAGAATAACCCCAGGAAAACACCACAGGCCAATTTGCAGCTCCATTCTGACACACCTTGATTTTTGCTTAAAATGTAAATTATTCCATTTTATATACTGACTTTAGATATGCAAACATGACAAATCTTATAATTTTTTTTTGCATAGAATTTAAGCCAGTAGGACTTCATTATTGAGTCCTAGGAAGAAATATATATATATATATATATATATATGTATATATATATATATATATATACATATATATATATATATATACTTTCTTTTCTTTTAGCATTTTTCTCTCTTCTTTAATCCACTTTATCATTCTTCCTCATCAAATATTTTTCATTTATCGTCATAAACACTATGTTTCCACTCTTATCATGCTTTTTGAGGTAAAAAATTTCCTCTTTATGAACTATTTAATTGGTATGTGTAAAGTGGGAAGTCTTTTGAAGAAAAGTTAAATGGCATTGTACAATGTCAGGGAGGAAGAACTTTCCTGCTTCCTTCTTCAGCTGAGTGGCTGCAGGATTGTCATGGGGCAGGGATTGTGAATTCAACTGACTGCATACAGATGAACAGAAACAAACAGCATGCAAATTTATGGGTTTTTAATTTTATGTTCATAGAGTCATCACTAGAAGCAAATAGTTAAAGGAGAAGTGAGTTTTGAAATCTTATATCCCACTTTAATAAGGGAAAGACAGAGGGATGAAGACTGCTTGTGGGTGAATAAATGGTTTATTGGAAAAATAAATGGGTCTTTGGAAAAAAGAGGGGACAGGGTGGTTTGTGACAATGTCTGTCTAGGTGTGATGCTCACTGCACCCTCCTTTGCTGTAGTCTTAATCCATCTTCTCTGGTTGATGAAATCCTTGGGGGGTGGTCTTACAGTTGAGCTGTTTGGGGAGGGATCTGTTAGGTGAACATAGATAGTAGATAAAGCTTCCTGCATTTGTTGGTTCTCAAATGTCTTCATCTGAGAATAACCCTTAGGTCACATTCTGGATTCCTTCCATTGTCTATAAAGTTCTTTTTCTTATTATTTTTTATTAGTTGAATATGGGCTTACAATTGAGGGGGAGTCATTATCAAACAATCAAAAACAAATGTATATTCACGTAGCCAAGGCTGATGCCATGTCATGGTTCCCCCCTTGGGTTCCCCATGGTTCTATGTTTCCCCCAATTGAACCCTTGTGTTAAATGGACTTCTCATGGAGGTTGGAGATCTCCTTCTGAGTTGATTCTCCATACTCCCTCTCTTCAGTCTCCTAGATATCCTTCCTAATCCCTCCCCTCCTCCCTGCTCCCCTTTCTGTGTCTCCCAACCTCCTAGGCAAGGTTCCCCCTGTTTGTGTAAAAATTCATACATGTTGAGGTTATTATTAGCTTAGCCATTTGTCATACTGTTTCCAGTTGTGTTCTAGTTTCCACAAACGAGAGAAAACATTCGGCTCTTGGGTCTCTGAGATTGGCATACTTCACTTAGCATAATTTTTTCTATAAGTTCTAAGTATCAAAGAAAAAGGGGACAGGGCTTAGGGGAGGTATCTCAGTGGTAGAGTACTTATCTAGCATGCTCAAGGTGCTGGGTTCAATCCAAAGAACTGGGGAGCGGGTGGGGACAGAGGGAAAAAGGAAAAATAAAACTTAAAAACTTAAGAAAAAAACTAGGCAAATACGGGATAATTATTACAGATTTTTCTTGATTGGTATGATCCCTCATCCTACAGTGAAACCTTTTGTTGATATGTATCAAAGTGAATTTGCAAACTTATAGATGTGAAAACAAAATAAAACAAAAAAACCAACTTTCTCCATGGATCAAATAAGATCAAACTCTTGCAGGCAGTGGCTGGGAAAGAAGACAGAATTTCTGGTGTGTGATCTGGGCAATGCTCAGAATCCTCACAACCCTGTCCCTGTGGCATTAGGAAGAAGAGAAGAGAATGGAGCATCTACTTCCAAAAACCCATTTCAGTTTTTTAATAGTAAAAAGTAAATTGAGAACATGTCAACCATAAAATTGATGAAACATAATAAAGTCATTCCAAGATTCTAGCAATAAAACCAACCCAAATTAATCAAATAAGGGATTTATAATTCTTTAATATGACTCATCCATAGAGCATCTCTAGCATTTATAACGCATGCAGCTCTATTACAGTTTCTGTTGGTCTCTTGATGGATATTTAAAGAATCCTCAAAGCAGCAAAGAACAGGTGCAGCCCTCTTAGATTCTTCTTCAGCAGTACTACTTTCATCTGGGAAGCTGGAGGAATGTGCCCCTGATCCTACCTTAGTGGGTCTTCCTGCCCTTTCCAGTATCACACAGATAAAACCCTCAGAAGCATTGTGATGAGGCACTTTATCTTAAATGTATTTGAAAAAAATGAATTTGGGTTTTGATATCAATTTGTAAGATGCTTGAATAATATAATGAATTCTATTTATTTCAAACCACTTAGTGATGAAAATTTCTTCTAATTTATTTTATTATGGAAAATGTAAAATATAACACGCACCTGAAAGGAGAATGACCAGTTATTTAGGCTCTATCCTGTGGATAAAAGTCCCTTTATTTCTGTAAATAAAATCCCTTTCCTCCTCTTTTTGATGGTCATGATATTGTGAGAATTCTTATTGTCCTTATACATCATGGCATTTCTTACTTTATCACATGACCTTGGTCTTATCACACAGCAATCAGGTATCTCATCGCATAACTGCCTAGTAGGGACTCTTAGTAATGAAGGGGAAGAAAGAGTTGATCTTTTACCTCATTTATCATAAGGGTCATGGAAGATACTTCTATAATAACAGACAGGTTACCAAGAGAAAGGCACAGCAAATTTATTTAATCACAGTTTTATGTGACAGGGAAGACATCAGAATAAAGATGCAAAGATAAAAAGGGAACTATCTGATTCTATGCTTAAGTTCAGTGAAATAGGGGCAGCTGCGTGGAAATGTGATTGGATGAATGTGGTGAGAACTAATGCGAATAGACTGAGTGAGGAAATCCTGTCCTGGTCCTTCCTGGTCCCTTGGTTGCAGTCTTGTCTATTCCTGAATATGAGACAGAATCTCTCTGAAATGAGGGTCTTCCTTTCTTATTTTTAACTCTTATACAGAAAAGTGGGGGGAAATTAAAGTAACATTTTTAGGTTTTATGGCTGACTTTAGGAGAAAAGGATTCTAGTTTCTCTGACTCAACTTGGGTTGGAATAGAGGGAATTCTAGTTTCAGTGATTGGCCTTAGGGGAGTTATGAGGAAGGAGAGGCAGAAGGCAGACAGGAGAGAATCTGTCTGAGTCCTTGACTTTGGTTCCTTTCCTGAGCTCCAACACTAATGAAAGGTTTCAGCAGGGAAAGGCAAGAGCTTAAAAGAGAAAGTAAGGCAACCTATGAAAAGCAACGTTAGAAGACAATTTCAACATCTCACGACTGTGTCTTGAGTTTGCATGTGTCATTTTCATCAATTTTCTCCCAATATGGTCACCCTTTGTAGTTTTGTCAGTCTCGAGAGTATTATCCTGCTAAATCCCTACATTTTAATTTTCTGATGTTGACATTTTTTGGAACAACTGGAGACTTGGAGTCTAGTAAATGTACCACAAATTTGGCTTTGTTATTGCAATGCAGTTTGGGGAGCTGGTCTGTCTTGTAATCATGTGGTGGTGCTAGGTGCACAAGCTTCTGCTCTTCTCTTTCCTCCTGGCTTTCTGAGGCAGCCTGCCAAGCTATGCCTTCCTGACTACTTCTATGTTCAGCATCCTGCTTCACTATCCACAGCCAAGATGGTCCTGCTCACATTAGAGTTGCACCTGCACCCTCCTGGGGCTCATCTGGCAGTTCTGCTAGCTGCACAGAGGCAACTCAATTCAGTGTGGGGTAAGATGCCCTAGACTAGGACCAACCTGTGTAACTTGACCTGCCTCTACTGCCACAGGTCTGTCCCGGGGCTATTACACACTTTCCTCTCCAGCCCTTATCTGGCCTCTGCTTTCACCCAGAGAGACTTCCCCTTTACTCCTGGACATCTCTACCTTGCCGGCTTTCTGGTGTGTCTGCACCACTGTCCCGTTCCACTATGACTACTGCAGGGATTCTACTCCACATTTTGTGCACGGTACAATTTCATGGTACAATTTCTGTGCTGTCCTGGTTAGGTGCTGCTCCACCTGAGTGCTTCCTGCACTGCCTCCCAGATTTGGTTTAACAGAGCCAGGCAAGCCAAATGAATGAATAAAATTAAAGTCTTTTTTTTTCCTGTTTTTTGTTGACACAAAGTAATTGTACAAATTTGTGGGATATAGTGTGATAATTCGATAGATGTATAAAATGTGTGATGATCAAATATGGGTAATTAGCATTTTCCTCTAAAAACAGTCTCTTAGTTATAAAAGGGGAAAATATGAGCATTCTTAAATCAGGTTTTAAAATATTTGTTCATTCAAGTGTTGCCCATATTTACTTAGCCCTAGCCATGTGCTAAGTAATATCCAATAAGGCTAAGGAAAGAGAAGATCAATTCCTCCCCAGAGGAATTAGAATCAATTTAGATCATCATTTGCTACTAAAACACACAGAAAAGATTCATGTGAGTTTTGCTTAATGTCTGTTATTATCAGCACAGACTCCAAGCCCATATTCAAGGGCACAGGATTGGCAAATGCCAATTGATTAAATATCATTGTATAATGTATATTTCTGTTTGTATAGTTATTTTACTTTATTTTTTCTAGGCTATATCATAAATATTTGTAGTCAACCTAGAATTTTAGTTTGGTTGTTAATATCTTAAATCTCTGTGTGGAAAATCAACACAAATTTAATTTTTCAGTACCAAATGAAATCTTTCCAGGAAGATGAAACACTGAAGAGTGGCTATATCAGGTTGAAAGTTTTAAAACTAAGTTTTATGAGAAATTTGAAAAAGTTCACTTAAATAGACTTAATTTAGATAGTTTAGAAGTATTACAAATGTATGTGCATCTCACCTGTGACTTCTCTAAGGAAAGGAGCTTTGGGCTATAGTAATACAGTTTAGAAAAGTGTAAACTTTATTTTTCCCTTGCTGCTAAATGGAACTTAAAACTCTAAAAATGTATTGGAATGCAAAAACAAACAGAAACTTGTTTTGGTTTATTGTGTCTTTGAAGTTCATGTTTCTTCAGAGAGAGAGAACCAACAGGATATGTAGCTATATAGATATGAATACAAATACATGAGAGGGGATTTACTATGGGTGTTGGCTCCTGTGAAAATGGAAGTTTAAAAATCCCATGACAGACTGTCTATAAGCTGGAGAACTAGAGAAGACTGTAGCATGGTTCAGTCTGTGTCCAAAAGCCTCAGAATCAAGGAAACCAGCAAATCAAGGACCCTGCAACAATGATCTCTAATAAGCAAATGAGGAAACTGAAGCATGGGAATGCCACATGTCTAGCAAACATACAGCCAGGATTTGAATCCAGGCTATCTAAATGTTTGGGGTACCTTCCTAAGTAGTAAGTACATCATGGAATTTAAAGACAGAAAATTTGCATGAGGTGGAAAGGGCAGGATTTTGTCAAATCATGGAGCAGAGCAGACTTACTAGAACAAGACCAAGGTGTTGAGAGGTGAAAGAGGAGATAAAGAAACCAAAGAAAAGAGGTATATGAAGAAAACAGCAACAGACAGATGGACAGACAGACACAATGGAATAACAGGCCTAGCTGGGGGAAATCTGACAGTTTAACCCTTGGACAATAGAGCTGATGTCACCATTTAGGCGTGTGTGAGGTAGCAGGCCCTGTCACTGCCTGAATCCACACCCTTCTTATCCTGTGCAATGTGATTTTGTTAAGGTCTAGTCTCAAGGGCACTCTGAGGGGAGTATGCTCATTTGTGAATCAATCATCCTTGCATCCTTTTAAAGTTTGTTTACATTTGTTAATTTACAGTCCTATACAACCTTAGGGAATATTGAGTTTGATATTTTGAAAACCTGTGTATGTAGTTTTTCAAGGTGAGATTTTATTCTTACTTTTTCAGATGATAGTATTACAGAAGTCACTATTCTTGACTAGTAAATGCTACTTTTTTGCTTTGTTTGGTTTGGAATGCAGCTGTTGGGGACTGAACTGAGAGCCCTGTGCATGTCAGGCAAGTGCTCAAGCATGGAGGTACAGTCCTGTCCCTTATTTGTATACGTTAAAATCTTAGCTATGTGGAATAAATATTAGTCCTTCAATTGCATTGATAAAAAACTATCTCAAGGTGAGAATTGATGGGGATGGGTGTTTACAGATTATGTGCTGTTAGCAATAGCTAATGATAGATAAAACACATAGAAATGACATTCGTTCTATCAGGAAAATCATCTGCATGAGGAAGAGTGTTTCTCAGGAACTAGTAGAAGCTAATGAGTCTTGGTGGGACTGAGTCAGCCTCTGTGTTCCTGGCCCTGAGTGAATGTCAGGCCTTTGCAGAATTCTTTGATCTGTTCCTGAATGTCCCTGTATTGGTTCAATTTCTGTCTCTTTTTTTCACCTGTGGCCTCCACTTGTTCCTCTACATTTTTATGTCTTTTTATTTCATTTCAAGACCTGGAGTTCCTACTTACCCTTGGGTCTATGGGATTGCTTGGAAGAAGACTACTTCCCAAAATTTCTTCTCTTAAAACCAATATGGTCAAATACTCTCATGAAATGGAATTCGGTTCTTGGGAGAGGAAGACATAACCCTTATTTCAAAGAATTTAAGGCAATAACAAGTTCACTAAACCTCATAGTCAATACTCAGCCATGCATGATAACCACTTTGTGATGTCAAAATGAAAATTTGCCTTTAGACCAGAAAACAAAATAAAACATAAATGTCATATAGTAAGTTCTTGTATAAATTAGAGTAACAGAATATTTATTTTCTACCAACCACAGCATCAAGTATTTTTTCTGTAATAGTTTCTATAATATATTAAGCACTGACATACCTAACACATTTTTATTCCAATTTGCTGTACTAAGTTAAATAAATTGGATTTATTATGAGTAGATTTTTTCCTTACCCCCTTGCTTACATGCATACAGAAAGAACCTGAAGGTAGCTCCCTTTGCCATTTATACTTTGCAGATAAGGAGACTGAGGCTTATGGAGTAAGGGCTACATGGTGAGAAGTAGCAAAGCAGAGACTGTCACTTTTGGGAGAGTACAGAAACTGTAATCTTAAAATCACTGTTAAACAAGGCATCTTGTTTCCTTTTTCTAGAATTATCTTTCTCATATCTCATTTTTACCATTTCTCTGCTATCCACAGTATATCCAGTGCAAAGACCTGGCCTACTACCCTTCCATGCTTCCCTTGCCAGGACAACACCTTTGCTTTTGCACTGTTCTTGATTCCTATCTGATTATGTAGAGGTTACAGCTGGGCTTCCATATTCTGAGCGTGGACCTGGACTTCCAACCTCATACAGTATTCTCCAAACCAAGAGTTTTCAACCTTGAGCATGCTTCCGGGTTCTTTAGAGGGCTTGTTCAAACACTGCTTGCTGGGTCCCTCCCCAATAGTTTCTAAATATATTGTTCTGGGTGAGACCTAAGAATATGCATTTCTAACAATTTCCCAGATGATGCTGATGCTGTTGGTCTGCAGATCCCATCTGAGAATCATTTTGTTAGATCACTGTCCCCAAAATTAAAATGAAACTCTTTTAACTCTATGATTAGTGGAGGTCACATTTTTAATACTAGAGAATATAGTGGATTACAGGATTTCAAATAAATCTGATGGAATAATACCTTTTGTAGAAGACTGATGCAGTTTAAAATCACCAGGGCCAACACTGTGTCTTTGAAGTCTATGGATTCCAGGTGCAATTTTTTCATGCAGCAGGAAGTTATCATTTGGACAGGTCCATCATGATGGACTCTGCATTTTGTCCAGTTGCAGCTGTGTTAATCAAAAAAGCTAGAATGAAAGGAAGAAGGTGAAAATATTCTGGAGTGTATCATGCCCCAGATTCTCCTAGAAACAGGAAAATCTCATAGCCAACATCCACAATCTTCAGATGTCCTGGAGCGCTGTACTGCTTAAACTTCACCAATCGGACTCTTGTGTTGCAGACTTTGACTTGGAATCCTGTTTCTGCTCGAATCCAGCTGTGAACACTGCAACACTGGCCTGTTTTCCACCATTATGAAATGAAACGATAATGCTTATTGCTTTAGGATGCTAAAGAGGGAAAATATTTATGAATCATAGAGCAGTGTGCCTCAGGTCAAAAAGTGTCCTATTATTTTCACATTGAAAGCAAATGCTGTGCACAGGGGAGGGGGACTGGGCATGAGCTCTTGTCCTGGCTGAGGTCATTTTCAAAGGAGATGAATGGCCCTTTGGCCTCCCTGGGAGATGGAAGAGATGAGTGTTCTGACCCAGAGTTGGCTGTAATGGGAATAGTGGGTCCTGATCCTCCCACCCAGTGCTTTCTGAGCTGTAAAGTGATTGTCTCTGGGTTTCTTCTCCCGGACAGTTCTTCCCTTTGAGGGAATGCTTACACTGCACAAACCCTTCCTCCTTCAGGTGAGTCGGTTCCCTTGGCTTTGAGTCCATAGCTGTTCCGAGTCCTGAAGGTGTCCCAGTCTTGTGTCAGAAAAATCCTTGCGAAGGCACTAGATTGCCTCCCTACTACCTGCTTCTTCTTCTTCTTCTTTTTTATTTAGATAGAAAGCTTTTTGTTGTTTAAGAGAGAAGGGCAGTGAGAGAGAGAGAGAGACAGAGAGAATCAATTTCTATTGAGTTTTTCACATGGCTTTCATTGCTCCAACACTTAGTTGTGTACTTGGGTGCTGGGGTTTGAACCCGTGTACTTGCGCATGCAGGACAAGCAACTTAACTGCCAAGCCACTGCTTCAGCCCCACCCCCTGCTTCTTGGCACCACATTTGACTTGTACCAATGATTAATGATGTCAGTAACAACTGTCAGGCTCTGTGACTTACGGACTATTTCACATCCTTTCCTGTTAGCCTGTTGCTTCTGAAAGGCCTGGTGTAGAACAGCAAATGGGCCGTGACAAACTGGCAGGGTCACTGCAGCTCTCAGCATCCCCCTACTTCACAATCTTGAGTGACTTCAGTTCTGCACGTACAAGAAGCCCAATACACTGCTAGTGAATGGAAAATACATTACCTCTAAGGAATTACTGTTCAGAAAGAGTTGCATTAAATATATTCAGTTCTCGCTTCCCATCTGCCATGTAATAGAAATACATCACTCAGTTGGTGCCTTAAAAAATTGTTTGACCATAAGTAATATGGATCTTGGGTAGAATGGAGAAATAATGCTTTCATCTGAACAATTCATTTTCCCTGAAACCTAAAAATAGCATCACACTTGGATAGATCATGGAGGAGCTTCGCAGAGGCCATTTTTCAGTGCTATTGTACTTATGTAAGCATGCATTCTTTTAGGCAGTGGCTTCAGGCTGAAAAGCAACTGCGTGCATGTGTGTGCATTTGTGTGCTTCATGGGATAGCAGTCTAAGGTCAGAAGGTTTCCACTTTGAATTATCTGAGATGGAGAAAGGTTTTATAGTTGTAACACTACTTGTCTCAGTAGCTTACCATATGCCACTTTTACACAAATGCATGCCTTTTATTGTCTCATCTATTGAAAATGGTCATTAAATATGATCCTGTTTTTTTAGTGTAAGCAATTACATAGCTTTTTCTAATGCTGTCATATAAAATAGCTCATTAGCAACTTTACAAAAAAATCCAGTCAATCCTACGTGGTTTTCTGATAAGGTTTTATTATTGTCATTTTGAACATTAGGACAGTGTGGCCCAGAAGGATGAAATGATTTTTAAAATTTCCCAAATTGTTCATGTGGGTGTTGGTGTGAGCATTTAAGATTCTCATTTAGCGGACACCAGCCACATTCATTTTATTTCCTGTTTTTCCTCTTGTCATATATGTGAAATAGAAGGTCATTTTCTATCACTTGAGATAGAACAGAGGAGAAATATGAAAAAGGGAAAACTCACTTATTATTCCTACCATTACTCCTCCTCCTACTCCTCCTTCTACTGCTCCTCCTACTACTACTATAAGGATGCTTTTAGTTCTTTAGTTGTCTACTATATTCAGGTTTTTAATATTACTTTGAAAATGCATACTTATTCTGCAGTTTCTCAGTATTATTTTTGTTTTGGATTTATAAGATGAGATAATTCAATTCTGTGGTCTAAATATTTCTTCCCAGACAGAGAGGTACACTAAGACAGCATGAATTAATAAATAGAGAGTATCCTTCCAGTTCCACAAAGGGGTAGCCCTGTTCCTCCCCTGTCCTCTCTTTTATAACTAAAGCTCCTTGTAATAACACCATGAAGCACAAGAAGACTCTGGAAGTTGGGCAGAGAATGCAGTCTGCCTTAGACCTCAGGATCAGGGAACAGCATTGCACGAACAGCATTGATTTGGGCTGTCTCTTCTATGTTGTGGACACAGAGCTGGAAAGAATGCAACATAGATGCATCAGTTAACAAAGAGCTCCAACTAAAGCCAGGGTCCTTGGACAGAGGGCCAGGAAAAGGATGGCCAAACAGAACAGAAAATATTTTTGACAGGTCTGACCTGGTCCTGCCAACTTGTCCTTCCCACTTCCATGCTTAGACACTGGAGCTGAACTAGGAGATACTCATCAACATGCTCCCAGTGCATGCTCCCAGTGCAACCAAAAGAGCGGCACTAATACTACCCTGCCAAGTAGTTCTGAAGGACCAATCAGGGGGTAGATCTTCCATCCCTCACCTGACTGAACAGACTATAATGCTCCCAGTACCCTGTCAAGGTGATGTTGATGGACTCAGTAAGAATGATTGCCTTACAGAGGCAGTGTCAGTAAAGACCAATAGGAATCTAAACTCTACCCTGACATGCAACAGCAAAAATTGTCATAAAAAATACAATATTTACGTCACTGGGGCCGAAAAAAAAAATAAGTAAACAAAAAAACATGATAGCTGGAAAATTTCTCAAATTTGGCAACAGACATAAATTTATTAAAGATTGAAGAAGCTGACTAAATCTTGAACAGAATAAGCACAAGGAAATTTACAACAGAAATCATCACAATCAACTTTCTGAAAAGAAAATTTTGAAAGTAACCAGAGAGAAATGAAGTTTTACCTATGGAGGAACTACAATATGAATGAGAGTGAATTTCTTATTCAAAACCATGAACTGCCTAATGTCAGGGCACATTGTTCAAATGCTGAAGAAAAGAAATGCTTGCTGTGATTTCTAGCTACAGCAAAACTATCCTTCAGGAAGGAAGAAGAAACTAAAGGCATTTTATGGTGAGGAGGAAAGAAAATAATTTGTCTCCAGCAGACTTACCTATGAAAAATGCTTCTTTTAAGAAGTCTGTGAGCAGAAAAGAGATGCTAATAAAAAAGATAATGGAAAGTGCATACAAAGGGAAAATACAATAGTCTACTCTCTCCTCGTGAGTTTTTAGACATGATGTTTGAAGACTAATCAAAAACGTGTAATCTGATATGGTGCTCAATGAATTTAGAGGAAATTCTTTAGACCTTTCTGTTTTAAAAGACGGTAAAGTAAAAAGACTTAAATAATAGAAATAAAGTTTACATCTTGCTCAGAGTGCTAAAGTGCTGATGCCAGTAAAATTTGGATAGGTTACTCGTATGTACATTAAAGCATAATCATTAAAAACAAGTAAAGAGTCATCAACCAAAAGCAGTGTTAATAAATCAAAACAGATTTCTAATAGAATGTTCATGTAACCCATAAAAAGGAAAGGAAAAGATAGGGAAGGATGAAAAACAGAATAAATACACAGAAATCCAAGCAAATTGGCAAGCTTTAACCCAAACCTATTACTATTCACTTTGAATATACAAGATCTAAACATAGGATCATCAGAGTAGATAAAAATCATTATGCAAACACAGTGTGTACTTTCTGATGAACTTACTTCAACCATAACTGCTTAGTTAGACTAAAAGTAAAGAGATGGAAAAAGATAGATCATGTAAGATTAACAGGCATGACTATATTAATGTCAGATAAATTAAAGAGCAAAGAACAGAGGGACATTACATGTGAATTAAAAGATCAATTTACCAAGACATAGCAATATCAAATGTACATGCACCAAAAAACATGTCATTCACAAAACCAAAACTAACAGAACTGAAAGGAGAAATAAAGAAGTCCACATGGAGAACACATTAGTCATTTTTGGAGGTTAAGAATAGTGGTGGGGCAGTAGAGGTTGCTGTGGCTTTAAAAGGGGTCACTAGGGAGACTTGTGGCTACAGAACAGTTCTTATTCTGATTGGAATGATAGTTAAATAACAAGTATACTCATATGTTAAGATGACAGAGAAACACGCACACACACTTGAATACGTGTAAGGCTGGTGAATCTGAATTAGTTCTGTGAATTATAAGGATAGTTTCATGCTTTTGATATTTTATTGGAAGAAGGCCAAGATGGTAGCATTGGGAAAACTGGGAATAGGGTACATGGAACTCCCCCCTTTTTTCCTTTTGCAGATTTCTATAAATCTATAATCATTTCAAAATAACTTTAAAATAAACAAATAAATGACAAATGCCAGCACTATAGGATACCAGAGGGTTGGCTGGAGCTACGTTTGTATTTTCTGTAGTACTCCAGTTGTCATCACATTAATGCATCCCTCTTTCTTGACCCAACTTGGACTGAGGTTGTAATGACACTGCCCTGAAATGTAGTCATCTGTTCTGTGATTTAGAAGTGAAGGCTTTTCTCTGTGACTGCAGAGGCAAAGCTGCACAAGTGAGGTTCAGGGCCAGGGGCACCTGGCTTCTGAGGCTCTCCCTGTTCATCTGTGGACAAGCATCATGGCAATAGAGCTGCACACAGTAATTAGGTCTAATTGTTGTGAGGTTTTACTCAAAGCATCAGAAGCTAAAAATAGGGCCATTTGTTCCCTGATGCAGGTGTAACAGCTGTGGAAATGCTCCTGGCTGTGATAGGGGCAGCCTAACCCATGGCTGAAAACATGTGGTTGGACGCATCTGTTCATGGAAGTAGCTATGGCTGAACATCCCCACTTGGATCAAAAGTAGAAAGTTAACCATTTATATCTTATTGGCTTTTTTAGAACTCTCTTCAAAAGTATAGAATCTTTGAAAATCATAGCATGACTGCTCTTCTCTGGTAATGGAAAATGCCTATTTTCTTTGCAGAAATGTAGATAAAGATTAAAAGGCATAAATAAATCAAATGAGGAGATACATTTTTGACAAACATACATCTTTTATGTGCTGCACAAGTTCTAAATCTTCTTTTCATGCAAATGCTGCACAAGTTCTAAATATTCTTTTCATGCAAATGCATTATGTTTTGATTTTGCATGTGTGTGAGTGCTGGGAATCTTAACTCAGAGGCATTGTGCCTGATGGACAAGGGCTATACCACGGAACTACACTCCCAACCCAATAATTATTAAAGATGACATCTGATTAAAGTTAAGAAAAAATGGAGATGAGTCATTACAGAGGTCATATTTTAAATCAAACTTGTTATAAAAGAAACATCATGATTGCAAGATTTACATGAGTTGATTTGACTATCTTGGATAAATTTATTTGAATACTCTATGACTATTGCATAATAGGACATTTTTCATGTGGTTTGTGGTAGGTAGGAACACACATTAGGTTTAACAACCATGTTAACAAATTAACACAAAAGTATTCAAGTATTTTCCCACATGATACACTAGCAGGAGGTCTGGGGCATGTGTTTTAAGACTGGTAGTTTCACATCTTGGTTTCCTTTCTCTTTGCCCAGCCTGTCCTCCATCTGGTCTGATGAGTAGCAAACTGAGTATCCCCTCTCTTGTCTTCTTTTCACTGAGTGGCCCTTCTCTGTAGCCCAGGCTCATCTTCTTTGTATCCTGCATGCATTCCCTCCCCATAGCTGAAACCCCATATTGTTCTTGTGTACATGAGATTCCCATAAGCTTTGCCTATTCCAAGAGCACAGAGGTGCTGCTTTTGTCTATGTTACCCATGTACCTGGCAGAGTGCCTGGCCCAGAAAAAGTGCTCAGCATACATTTGCCAACTAACAAGGAATATAGGAGGATTAAAGGAGTTCCCTATAGACATGTAGAAGGAGTCTTGAAAACAGGTGCTCAGAATTGAAAGGAAGCTTTGATTTGGCTTGGATCTTAGTCTGTACCTCACTTTTAAAAGAGTTTACAAACAATCAAGTGAGGCAAAGAATTTCATATATATATACATATATATATATATATTTGTGTGCATCTATGTGGATGTGCATTTGTATGTGCACATGTGTTTTGTGTGCAGATATACCATGCACATGTGTGAGTATATCATGTATGTTAGTATGTGAATGTTAGGGTTTTCTCCTAGGCATGTCATTGCTGAGGATTTAACTAGGAATCAGAAACCATGAGCCTCCTTCATTATAATCATCTCAAATTTGAATAATTTGAATATCCCTATTTGTTCTTGTACTGACTTTTTTTTAAGAGAGAGAAAAAGAATCAACTTCATTTAGTTTTTAATCTTGTTTTTGTTGCTCCAACACTTACTTGTGTATGTTGTGCTGGGGTTTGAACTTGGGTCCTTGCAGATGCCAGGCAAGTGCATTATTGCTGAGTCACTGCTCCACCCCTCCTGTACTGACTTTTAGTGAGGGCATATTCCTTTGAGTGCTCTTACAACTCTTTTTACCAAGTCTGGTCATCACTCAGCATTTGGTCTTAATATCCTATGTGTGGTGGTCTAACAGGTCCTGTCTCACTTGCATGTTAGGAAATCAAGTCTCACAGAATTGTGACTGAAAAATGTGGACATAGAACCAGAGTCTTCACACTCTGGGTGCTTTCACAAAAATGTCCCACAGATTTTGTCTTCTGGGTGGTGATTATTCTCCATTAGATAAATAGGTCTGGACTTTTGCCCGATTTGGGGAGTAGCTTTTACAGTCAAACCATTTTGGGCAGTTGACAAATTTTTGTTCTAAATAAGGCAACTATTACTGGGATATATTTAATCTATATAGAAGTCCAGAAAGAAGCAAGGAAATGGCTTTGGGATTTCACAACTCCCTACTCATCTTAGACCAGGGGAGGAGGTGCTTTAGCCATAGTACAGCAAGCTAGGCGTTACAACTGTTCAGTTGCTATGGAAATAGAGTTTTTGTAATCAATTAGATTTGGGGAGGGTCCTAGTGTCCACATGTACATTTTCCCTTCTGAGGGTAAAGTGTCCTTCAATGGACATTTTAAAGGGGCTCCTCTATCTTCTCTGCCAATGCTGGCAACAAAGTATTTTTATGTTTTCCTTTTTTCTTCTTCTTTTTTTTTTGTGGGGTGGCAGGATGGGGTGGGGGTGTTTGGGATGGAATTCAGGGCCTCATACATGCAAAGCAGGCACTCTACCCGTGAGCTTCATCCCTAAGTGCTTTCCAAATGGACTTTCTGTATCCTGCTATGTGCGTCCTTCCCAGGGTATGGTCCTGGTGCAAGCTGGTGCCCACTGTGGATGGTGCATTCCTTCAGGGAGTGCTGGGGTCATGCTGATGAGCTGTTCTCCTGACAAAGGGAATGTATTTCTTCCTGTTTACCAACTCTCTTTCCACTCTGTCTGTTAAAATTATGAAGTGAATGTGTTTGGAAGATGTGATACTTGAATCAGATTTGTTGAAAATAAAGTCAAAGATTGTCCACTTCTTCCTTTGCCATTGTCATAATACTTAAATTGTTTTTAAATAATTTATTTAAAAATCGGAACCTCAAAAACACTAAATAACAGCCTATGGTTTGAAACATAACATGGATTCCTTGCTTGATCTAGCAGCCTCCCAGTTCCACCTCCCAACCGGTCACTCCTAGATTGCAAGAGCAAAAATAGAACAGACAAACCTCTATATTCATGTGCTCTAAAGAGAAAGTGAAAATAAATTCCAGACAGTGAAATTGAGTTGCTTGTAGGAGCAATTCCATCAATTTATTATAGGGCAGTTTTCTCACGTGTGATCTGTTGTTCAAATGAGTGTCTCTGTTATTGAATTTTAGATTCGAGTACTCTGGTTCAATCAACAGCATAGCAGTTCCAGAAAGTTTTGAGATCACTGTGGCCAGTTCCCATTCATATGCCAACCTGTATGGGCAGAGGAATTCTTAGTGTTTAGTCACGGATGTAACAGGTTTTGCAAACATGCAAAGCCTGAAGATGCTGTGCAGATAGCATCGTACAGTGTAAGGAATGTGGGCTCTGTAACCAGACAGATGTCTACTACTTCAAGCACCTATATATTAGTTCCACAATTTAAGACAATGCTTTTTAATTAAGCTAGCCACAAACTGGGGTTGATATCCCCTGTTCCTTATAAGTTTGCTGTAAGAATTTAGTGAAGTTACCCATATAATGTACCTAAGACACTCTCTGGGACATACTGTGTTCTCCTTAATTTTCTTTTCCTGGTCTTCAGTTCACTATGCCCATTTTCCGGGATTTTATTTGCATGTGGACATACTGGTTGACCAGCTTACTACCTAACATCCATCCCTAGATTTTGCTCCATAAGCCTCTATTACTAAAGTAGTGACCGAAGTGTTAATGTTCCATTGTCAAAATCACTTTGGATTGCACTTGGCACCTCAGTTTCAAGTCAGATAATTATAAACCATGGACCACCAGTTTTCTGTGTAATCCTGAAAACAAGTGGAGAGAAGCCAGTTACCGTTTGATACTAACAGCTCAAGGGGGATCCACATTGCCACAGGAAACAAAAGGTTGACCACAATTGAAGCTGAAGATGTGGATTTTAAGCCCACCCTTGGCCCACAACAAATTCTACACTTCTGGTATGAATTAAGATGAAGGGAGAAATATTTTTTTCCCAGAGACCACAGTGAAAAAGCCAAAGAACACATCAAAGACTATAAATCCCTAAATAGTGCATTGTATTTACCGTCTTCCTAAATGCAAAAGGGGAGGGGATCACTTACTACTCTGAGACAGATCAGAGCTAATAGGTAAGAACACATTTACCAGTTTTGATCTTTATCTGAAGCATCATTTGTTGGGACCTGGATCAACAAGGAAATGCATGAAAGAATTCTTCTTTGTAAAATCCTGTGCTCTACAATATTCAGTGTAAAATTAGCAAAGATTAATCAAACTTTAGATACTTAAAGGAAGAAAATCTTAAGTTGGTATCAAATAAATCATGTCCCTCCAGTTTTTTGAGAGATCTGATATTCTAAGTGTCGTTTCATTTTTTTATAGAGAGGGACAGTAAGAGAAAGAGAGACAGAAGCAGAGAGAGGAGAGAGAGAGAGAATCAATTTTATTTAGTTTTTCATGTGGCCTTTGCTGCTCTGACACTTTATTGTGTATGTTGTGCTGGGGTTTGAATCCATGTACTTGTACATGCCAGGCAAGTGCTATAACCGCTGAGCCACAACTCCAGCTTTTTCATTCTTATTGACAGAATTTGCTGTTTATCAATTTTAGTACGGATGAACTGAGTTTTCTTCTATACTGAAGTTCTTATACCATTCAGTTTCAGGGCGGGTAGTGATGAGCAGATATAAAGGATGAAAACCTATCTTCTTTTGCAGATGAGGAAACTGAGACCCAATCAGGTGAATCACTTAGTACTAGCAATGCCTTAATCTTAAATCAGGGAAGTCACCTGTGCCAAGATGTTCACAAGGGCTGTTGAATCTAATGGCTGTTAGAACGTACACGTCAAAAGTCACACAAAGACTTAGATTATGGAACCAACCCAGATGCCCCTCACTTGACGAGTGGATACAAAAGCTTTGGTACATACATACTATGGAATACTACTCGGCATTAGAGAGGACGATATTATGGCTTTTGAAATCAAATGGATGGAGATGGACAGAATTATGCTAGTGAAGTCTCCCAAGCTCAGAGACTCAAGGGCCGAATGGTTTCTCTCATCTGTTGATGCTAGAATTTATGGGGAAGCAGTAGGGCTGACGGCTAACCTAACAAAACTTCAAATTGAATGACTTTCAGAGCAATAGGGGGATGGCTCTCTAGGATACTTGGAG